>VSTD030003743.1:0-10697 GCA_008808055.3 Sporobolus alterniflorus | reverse complement strand
TCATGCCGCTCATGACCGTGAGTATGGTTGTTATAACAGTTCACACTCTGCAGAGGTTGTACACATTCCCCATGAGTCGTGATTATCCTAAGTAGCTGGATACTCACTGTACAGATGAGCACGCTTACACACTTCTGGGGTGTGCACTAGGACATCACTACAAGGTTGTTCAATGGTTTCCCCTAGCTTGCAGCGTACCCGCTAAGGTTTCACCAAAGGTGTTGGCTCCAACCAAACCACCCAGGGCCCCCTCTTGCACCTTATGGTGTTGGCTACAACCAACCCACACATTTCCAGCCAGATGGATCCCAAGAGCCTTGCTCAATCCGCACCACCAATTGGTACGCCAATACTAGACTCTACCACATACTATGCCAGGCCATACCCATATAAGCTCATGGTTGTACTATTTTCATGGGAGGCCGCTCCATGAACCGGTCCTTAGATTTGGGTATAATAACTAAACTAGGCTTCCGGAGTCCCTCGGACAAAACCCTCGAACTGTTGGCATCAACCAAATGCAGTTCCAACCCGTCACCCCAAATCCCTACTCTCCACGCCAACAGGGATCAACATCAACTGACAGGATGACCAAAGAAATAATGTACTAATAACTACCCAAACCTAGACCAAAAATGCAGGGCTAAGTATTTTTACTACCCAAAATATCCTAACCAATCTACTCTACAGGTTTCTCAAGGATAATCAATCAACACTAGTAAGCCTAGAAAAGGTTGCACAGTGCTTGCTCCTATCATGTAGTTCTACATCTACAGAATAGGAGGGTATAGGTGCAAAAATGGTCAAGGGGCACTTGCCTTGCTAATCCTCAAAAAGAAACTTAGACTCATCAAATAGCAGATCCTGGAAATCTCCAACGAACGGCCTTGGCACAATGGTTCCTAGTGCAAACAAACACATACAATAAATAATTGTAACATACATGTGTATTATGAATGCAGAAAGTAAGAGAAGAAGAGATTCTGGAATTTTTGGCACGAGAATCACTGAACTTGGAGTTATGGTTTGAAAGATATGAGGATTTGAAGTTTGGAGGGCTATTTTGTGAATTTTTCTTGGGCTAGGGACATCTCTGGAATTATCTTTAAAAAACCTAGGGTCTGGCTACAAAATTCTGGACCACTATTGATACCCTACAGACCGGGTACCCCCACGAGCAAGCTCCAAGCTAAGGCAAAGAAGCAGGGCGTACGTCCTCCCTCTGTTGCGTGTCCCACAGCACCGAGCCCGGCAGCCCCGTTCGAAAGGGCTCCAGTGCCACCACGCGTCATGCGGCTCTGAACCTCGCTTCTCCACTCAGGAGGGGTCCGGTGCCTCCACGCGTCCCCACAGCTCCAAACCTCACCTCACTGCTCGGGAGGTCTCCTGAGCTGCCACACGTCCCGAGGCTCCAGATCCCGCCTCCATGCTCGGGAGGACTCTGATGCCACTACGTGCCTCGAGGCCGCCTGAGAGGACCGTGAATAAATAAATACCAAGACACAATGGGCAAGCAGCAAGGCTCGCACGTTACTGAGGTACGGCGGCATGTTACTGAGGCATCTACAAGACATGCGGGTAGACGACGTTATCATGACCTGCAAGATGAGCAGGCCTAGGGCTGCAGTGCCACGCTATAGTGCCACACTACAATGCATCGCCCACACGGCTGATTGCTCATGGGCACGGCTGGCAGATGCTACGACTTGACAAGATGAGGGCTACACGGTGGACCACACGCCACGTGGCACAGGTGATAGGATAGGACGCACTGGGTGCCGCATGCGTCATCATCATGTGGCATCTGCATTTAATGCTCTAGATACATTTTATGATCTTCTCTACCCCGGGGCCACCTGTCGGGCCCTGGGTCATAGTGTAACCACCTGACCTTGAGCTATAAAAGACCGGGTGGGCATCGGATTCAGACAACTTCAACTACACACAAGCTCTTTAGGTCTAAGTTCCTTCAGGCCAGTATAATGCTAGCCTAAAGAACACTCAGTAATACAACAACTCTCTCTGTGGACGTAGGGTATTATGCTCTGGCGGCCCGAACCACGTAAACCACCGTGTTCATTGTGCTCTTTCCATAGCTAGAACTCAAGTGACCTAAGCCCTCTCCAAACTAAGAACCACAGCGGGCTGCTCTTTCAGCAGTGCCGCTGGAAGTGTCATAAAACCACATCGACATTTGGCGCGCCAGGAAGGGGGCTTTCCCATTGTTCTTGGTGTTCCAGCTTCATCACCATGGTGGGCATTCACTCCATAGCAGCCTCCTCTCACCCTCTGACCATGAGCGGGAGACAGAGGGAGAGGCCACTTCCCGTTGCAGGGTGGGACGATCTCGATGTGCGGGTAGCCGCACTGCCGCCACAGGTGGCGTGACCACTCCACAGTGCCAGCATTCGGCTAGCACAGCAGCAACACCACCCCCAGCGGCGGCCACTAAGGCCACGCTGGTTGCCACTCATGAGCTACTCAACAACTCCCCTCTGCCACACACTTCACCATCTGTGGTGGAGCAGTGGTGCCACAACATCGACCAGCTCATCGTCGCAACCACAAACACACTGCCTCATGAAGGATGGCATCCACCTTCAGCTGCGCATTTGTGCACACCGACCATGGCACACACGCCCTCAGCCCCTCGAATGCCATTGGTAGTTCACGAGCCACTAGCTGCACATGCACCATCGGATGCAAACGCGCCAGTCCCGCCGCATGTACCAGCAGCGAGCATCACTACCACCGACCTCCGGACTGAGCTCAACCACCGTCGCAATGGTGAAGATAGCTGCATCACCATCGAGCACTAGCATGAGAGGTGTCGCAACATCGAGGGTCATAACCTCGATGAAGAGTTTGACTCTCCCGTGCTGGTGAAGGTGATAACCGTTATTCGTCCTGCACGCCCTCCTATTTCCCCTAGACTCTTGGGAGGCTGCATGGCGCTCACCCCTCACCTCCATATGTTGGTCTGGCTATGCAAGTTCCGGTCCCACCTGTCGGAGAAGTATGATGTGACTATCAATCCCACTGTGTTCTTGCAGATCTACTCCACCTCCATCCTTGCAGCAGGAGGAGACAAGGTTGTCATGGCCAACTACTTTCCCATGGCCCTAACGGGTACGGCGCAATCGTGGCTCATGAACCTACCCGAGGGGACGCTGACCTCTTGGCAAGAGTTGTGCCACCAATTCCCGGCCAACTTTGAGAGTGCCTACTCTTGACCGGGCAATGAGGCTATCCTCCCCGCCATCTAACAGTGCCCGGTGGAATCCCTGCACTCCTTCATCCAGTGGTTCTCTCAGGTTCACAACACCATACCTCTTATCTCCAATGCATCTATTGTCGTTGCATTTCTCTAGGGTGTGAGGGATGAGAAGATGCGGGAGAAGCTCACCACGCATGACATCCAAGATGTCTCAGAGCTCTTCACCCTGGCCATCAAATGTGCTAGGGCCACAAAAGGCTATGGATGGCACTCCACACTTGCCCTACGGGTAGGCAAGGATAACAAGCCCAGTGCAGGGGCCACCACTCAGGGTGGCAACAACAACAAGAACAAGAAGATGAAGAAGGCTGATAGCAATAACCAGCCACTGGCTGGTGCCTCCATAGCCGGAGCTGTGGCGGCAGGTGGGGGCAGAGGCCCACGAGGTGACAAGCGCCCCCATCAGGCATTCGGCAGCGATGACGGCGGTGCTCGGTGCACAACTCCATGAGCCACAGTGTGAGTGAGTGTCGATAGATCAAGAAGCTCACAGAACAGATCCACAAGAAGCAGCAGCAACTGCACCAGGAAGGCATGCCTTCCCGCCAGAGGGAGAGCAAACAGAAGATGGACCCTGAGGAAGACAAGGATGAGGGGATGCTCTTCCAGAATACCAAGCAGGAGATGAAGGCTGTCTACGGTCACTCCGACTTCGAGTCTAGTGACAACGAGTGCCACAAGGCACTCCACGTCATTTTCGGGGAGTCCTGGGACATTACGTCCCAGCGCAGCATCAAGACCCCGTGTCGCGAGGTGGCGGCCACTATTCCTACCATAGGGTGGTGCTACACCACAAGTGGATGGAGATGCCGATCAGCTTCAACGCCTCTGATTGTCCTAAGAGCATGGCGGGAGCTGGCCAGCTCCCGCTGATTATCTCCCCAACCATTGCCAACATCAAGATGTATCATGTCCTCATTGATGGTGGTGCAGCCCTCAACCTAATCAGCCTTGCAGCCGTCAAGTAGCTACAGATTCTGATGTCGAAGCTCTAGGCGTTGCACCCATTCTCTGGAGTTAGCCCATTGTTGGTTATGCCGTGTCATTGTATCTCCCTCCCGATCACATTCGGGACGCCTGAGAACTTCCACACAGAAAGCGTCCTCTTTGACCTCATGGAGGTCAACCTCTCCTTCAATGCCATTCTGGGTAGGCCGGCCCTGTACAAGTTTATGGTGGTTGCCCATTACGGGTACCTGGTACAAAAGATGCAATCTCCCAATGGCGTCCTCAGGATACGCGGAGACCGCAATGCAGGCGTCTCTGCACTAGAGAAACTCCAGGCTCTGGCAGCCACCTGTGAGGCCACTGCAAGGCCCAGGGGCCAGGAACCGACTCCTTCAAGCTCATGCCAGCACTGCTCGACCTCCACACCCCACGTGCATCCCTCAGACAATGAGGGTGTCCCCATGAAGACTATTCAGATCAGGGCTGATGCTGCCCATACCACCAACATCGAGGGCAACGTGGACAACAAATAGGAACTCGCGCTCGTCACCTTCCTCCGGGCTAATATTGATGTGTTCGCTTGGCAATCATCACAGATGCCTGGGATCCCTAGCGAGGTGATTGAGCACCATCTGAGTATCTACCCCAGTGCCAGACCAGTCCAACAGAAGCACTAGAGGTAGTCCGTTGAGTGACAAAACTTCATCTGTGAAGAGATCAAAAAGCTACTCAACACTGACTTTATCCGAGAGTTCCACCACCCACGGTGGCTCGCCAACCCTGTTGTCATCCCCATGGCCAGTGGGAAGCTTCGGATGTGCATCGACAACACCAGTCTCAACAAGGCATGTCCCGAAGACCCTTTTCCTCTTCCACGAATAGACCAAATCGTGGACTCTACCTCTGGCTGTGATTTGTTGTGCTTCCTAGATGCTTATTCTAGTTTCCATCAAATACCAATGTCTAGAGAGGATGAAGAGTATACTACCTTTATAATAGTAGACGACCTCTTTTGTTATGTCTCCATGTCTTATGGTCTTAAGAATGCTCTACCTACTTTTGTGCATGCCATGCATAAGACATTCAGTGACCTCATCAGAGACTTGGTGCAGGTGTATGTCGATGACATCATTGTCAAAATTAAATCGTGTGCATCTCTATTGGACAATCTTGCCTTAGTCTTCGATAGGTTGCACGCAATGCTTATGAAGTTGAACCCAGACAAGAGTTTGTTTGGGGTGACAGCGGGCAAGCTGCTAGGTTTCTTGGTATCGCACTGGGAAATCAAGGCCAACCCAGAGAAGATCAAGACAATCGAAGCAATGCGGCCTCCTGTCCACATCAAGGATGTGTAGAAGCTCATGGGATGCTTGGCTGTGCTAAGCCGGTTTATCTCTAGATTGGCTGAGCAGGCTCTCCATTCTTCAAGCTTCTGCGGAAGTCTAGACCATTCATCTAGACAGAGGAGGCAGAAGAGGTGTTCTAGGAGCTCAAGCGATACCTCACATCACCACCAATCATGGTAGCTCTAGAACCTGATGAGCTTCTACTGCTCTAAATTGCGGCAACAACTGATGTCATGAGCATGGTCTTGGTCACGGAGCGACCAGAACCACATCAGCCACAAGAGGCCATCCCAACCCCAAAACTTTGTGACGGGGCCAACACCGTCATTGAGCCCCAGCTCCCAGAAGCCAATCTGAGCCCCGACAACTAGGAGGCCATCGGATTTTAGCTCCCGAGGGCCCTACGAGACTTTGGGGGGCCAGGAGCCCACAGAGCCTAAAGCCATGGAGGTAGATGGGCCAGATCCCCCTGGGAGGGTCTGGACCATCCAGCGACATGTGTACTATGTCAGTGAAGTTATCCATGATGCCAAGACAAGGTACCTAGAGGTGCATAAACTGCTTTATGCGGCACTCATTGCATCAAGGAAACTGTGGCACTACTTTCAAGCTCACAAGATCTTGGTGATTTCTTCATATCCACTGAGGGCTATGCTTCGCAACCCTAACGTGACTGGTAACATCACTAAATAGGCAATAGAGTTGGCAGAAATCGATCTAGATTTCATACCGTGTCATGTGGTCAAGAGCCAAGTACTGGCCGATTTTGTGGTGGACTAGACACCGCCACCATGCCGCCCAGGGGGCCCGGACGATGGCGAACTGGAGCCCAGAGCTCTGGTCTTTACCAGGCCTCACTGGACCCTCTTTTTTGGTGGCTTCTCACGAAAGCAGTGCGCCAGCATGGGGATACTACTCCTCACTCCAACGGGGGAGCAGTTCAAGTACATGATCCACCTTGACTTCAAGGCAACCAACAACATGGTGGAGTATGAGGTCCTCTTATTTGGGCTAACTACTGCACTATCACTTGGAGTCCGACAACTCCTAGTGAAAGGCGATTCCCTGCTGGTCATTAAGCAGGTCAAGGGAGAGTGCAACTGCCATGATGTGCAGTTGGCTGCCTACCTCCTCCACGTGCAGAAGTGGGAGAAGGACTTTGAGGTACTAGACCTACAACATGTACCTTGTGCCAACAATGCATTCATCGATGAGCTATCAACAAAGGCCTCCGCCTAGGCTCCGGTGCCCGACAGGGTCTTCGAGGGGAGACTGCAGCAACCTATAGCCCGACCTACTGAATTGGGTGAAAGGAGCGAGACCAGCACCCTGAAGATGGTGGTCCCGGCGGTACTGATTTCATGGAGCCAGCACTGCGGCGCGCAAGATCCTGAAGCTTAAGTCAGTCCTGATGCATGGATCATGGAGATTCGGACTTACTTGAAGGACAACACCCTTCCCCATGATAGTGCATCCGTTGATCAAATCGCACATTTGGCTAAGAGATACACATTGGTAGAAGGGGATCTCTACCGGCGTGGCACCAATGGTGTCCAAATCTGGTGCATAAACCAGGAAGAGGGTTGCGAGCTCCTCGCAAAGGTTCACAGAGGTGGGAACCACACATCTTCCTGCACGCTGGTCGGCAAAGCCTTTTAGCAAGGCTTCTACTGGCCTACAGCCCTCCAAGATGTCATCAAGCTGATAAAGACCTGTAAAGCGTGCCAGTTTCATGCCAAGGAAATTCACATACTAGCACAGATGCTGCAAAAGATCTTGCCCTCATGGCCATTCGCCATGTGGAGGCTGCACATCCTAGGGCCATTCCCCCGGGCCACCGGAGGGTACCGGTATCTCTACGTCACCATCGACAAATTCACCAAGTGGCCAGAAGCAACCCCTGTGGTCAAGATCAACAAACAATCTACAGTCAAGTTTATCAAGTCCATCGTCTACAGGTTTGGGGTCTCGAACAGAATCATCACTAACAACATGTCCCAGTTCACTAGCGGTGCATTCCAAGGATACTACGAAGATCTAGGCATCCAAATATGCTATGTGTCTGTTGCTCATCCAGAGAGCAACAGTCAAGTGGAAAGAGTCAATGCAAAAATTCTCAAGGGTCTCAAGACTCACACTAAAAAAGCATGGCAAAAAGTGGATCGATGAGCTTCCGTGTGCACTATGGGGTAACTGAACATCACCCAGTTGGGCCACCGGAGAAACACCTTTTTTTTGGTGTACGGGGCCGAGGCCATCCTCCCCCCAGAAGTCACCACGGGCTCCCTACGTGTCTAAATGTACGACAAAACTGCACAGTACCAGGTCCAACATGAAGATGTCGATCTTGTCCATGAAAGAAGATGGCAATCTACAATTAAAAATGCACGATACCGCCAAGCACTCTGGCGCTATCAGCAGTAGTTTGTGTGTAGCAGAGAGCTCCAGGTGGATGATCTAGTGCTCCAGCGAGTGCTCACTTGGGAGGGTGCCAACAAGCTCTCCCCGACTCGGAAGCACCCTTCTAGCTGACCCAAGTATGCTGCCCTAGATGCATCCACCTAACTACAGAGGATGGAGAACCATTGCCAAATCGTTGGAACATAGAACACCTCTGTAAGTTTTATGCTTAGTGCAGTGGTGAGACCGCCTCTTCCCATGTATGTGGTCATAGCGTCCAGAAGCAGTGCCTAGATCGGCAAAGCTCCGGTGGGACCTGCTCCCCCTGTCACCCAGAGTAGGTCACTTACTTCCTATGTAGCCTACCTTCTCCTACGTAAAAGCATTTTTCTTGGAATTTCTTGTCTCGCCCTGTGCACAGTATCTTTCATAAAATTATGCTTCAGTTTTATGTTTTCCTCTATCTAGCCTAGGAAGTCCTAGACTCTCCATGCCTCACTAGCCCGAGATGCCAGGAGCTCCTCCAATCTCTTCTGAGCAGCAGCGAACTCCTGCATTTGCCTCTCGGCCAGCCGCTTCTCCCTCTCCACCAGCTCCATCACCCTGGTGTCCAGGTCAGTCTCCCTGGCATCGGCAGCAAGCTCACGGGTTGTGACTGTGAGGCGGGCATCCTCTAGAGCTTTTTGCCCCACTTCAAGGGTGGCCTCATGGCTGTCGAGGCTAGACTCACGGGTGGAAGGAGCTTCAAGCTCACAACCAAGCTTGATGTTGTCTAGTCCCTCCCTCTCCTACAACCTCTACTCCAGCTCCTCCACCAATTGCTCCTGCTCAACCACCGCACGAGTGTGCACGGCAAGATCCTCCTCCTCCTTGATGATGGTGTTGGCACGGGTCTTAGCTATGGTGTAAAGCTCCTTGGCTTCGGATGGTATCTTCTGTGACACAGCATTGAGCTCATCGATGGCAGCATGCTGCCTTTGAAACAGCTCCTCCCTTGTATTGAGGTGCTTCTCCCTTCCTTGCACCCCCACCTTCTCAGAGGTGGCCTGCTCCTTGAGCATCGAGGCCCATAGCAGGAGGCACTGGTGCTCATCATCAACATCTCTGTGCTCTCAGCGAAGCACCTCCTGTGTCTGGTTGATCACCCAGTAGGCTGTGCCCATCGCCTCACCATGGTTTGTTGCATAGTCTACAAGATCTTTGTCTGCATGATCATCACTTGCTCTGGCGTGGGTGGTGGTGGTGGCTTGCCCTAGTTGTTGTTGTTGTTGACGTTATGGTTCTTAGTGTTCGCCATTTGAAGCGTAGAGCTATTACGGAACTGACTTGAAAATGAGGGGTCCATCGTCCTGGATCTGGATCAGGGAATTCTCGACGAAGCGAGAATGCGTAAACACGTATACAACGCATATAAAGACAAGATTAAAGTAGAAAATATCATTACAGCTTTGTTTAAGGATTACAAGATAAGGAAGCAGAAGGTACTTCAAAAGATAGAACATGTTTGCGGAAGTGTTTCACTCAACAATCAAGGAGGTCTTCACCTCAACGGTGAGGTGAAGACCTCCTTGATTGTCGAGTGAAATGCTTCCCATGCCCTGAGAGTTGGTGAGGTGATGACCTCCATAATTGACGAGTGAAATGCTTCCCATGCCCTGAGAGTCAAATACAAAAAGGTAGAGGACTCCACCAGCTTTCCAACAGGTATTTACTTGCCTTCATCTGATCAACGGTTCGGGTTCAATGACTTTTTGCATGACAACGGGCTTGCTGAAAACTGTAATTCTACACAAATTACAGTGCTAAAAGAAAAATAAATTCTGGGGTTGTTCAGCTGGGATTCTTCCCCTGAGTTGAATACCAAAAGGTTGGACAACTCTCCCAGTTTTCCATCGGTTACATATACAGCCTCCTCGGACCAACTGGGCCGGAGGTAGCCAGAGATGTGTGGCCCACGACGGGGTGTGTCCTGTGGAGGCGGCGGCTACTCGGGTGCTCTGGGCGTTGCTCGCCCAACGTCTTGAGGATGGCCACCGCATGGGGAAGCAAAGCAGGGAGTGAGCCAGCAGATTGGGTGCTTGCTCACTCCGGCAGCTCATCGACGGCAGCAGGTCTACGTAGAGAAGCAGCGCAGAGCGAGGAGCGAAGTGGTGAACGGAAGGAAGCAACTTCTCTTTTCTTCTGAACGAAGCTAAGTGCCAGGGGATAAGGTCATGATGTTGTAGGCATGGGCCCATAACTGGGCCGTTGTCAGAAACCATGGGCGGCGGCGGTCGGCTTCTGACAATGGGGTTCGAGGGAGAGAGGGCGAGCGGAGCGACCGATCACGGTTGGGGTGACGCCCAGGCGCGTGCACTGCGAATTGACTCCGGCGTTGGGCCTCGGCCCATTAAGACGATGTTCGGCCAGTACTGCTCTGATGGGCCTGACCCAAATACCCTTTTTTCAATTATCCCAAGTATATGTACAAATGATTTCAAATGATCAAATTTCCAAAATACAAAATATGAAATTCCTGGTGTCTATAAATTTCCAAACTTGGCATGACCGTAGATTAATTCAAATGGAACAAATTTCCTCTTTGGCTCCCCTTCTAATTCTCTCTAGATTTTGATCTATAATTTCCAAAACAAATTCCAATTTGAATCTCGATTAAATTTTAAAGGGGTTCAAACCTTTGAGGAAAAATTCCATAAATTCACCAAAATTCTTTCTTGACAAAATAT
>VSTD030003742.1:0-10698 GCA_008808055.3 Sporobolus alterniflorus | reverse complement strand
TTGGAATGAGAGCTATGTTATTCAATCTGCCATGTGGAACAACTCGGAGACTCAGTTCTTCGGGATCACAACAGGAAGAGTGAGACTGGACTGTGAGATGGTTGCATCAATGTTTGCAGTTTAGGGTGTCTGGAACCACATTGGCCTTGCCAGGATGATAATGGACTTCCAACTCATAATCCATGGATGGTTCCTTACTCAACAAAAAACTTATGATTTTCACATGTGTAGCACCGCATACAAAAATCAAGGGGCTCCCGATCAGCAGTCCCGTATTCAGAGAAAAATAACGAAAAAGTGCATGCTTTTTACACGCGTAGCATCGTGTAGAAAAGCAAGTGGCTCCTGATCGGCGGTCCACACATCTTTTATTACTTTCAGCATGCACTTCACCGCGTACAAAAAGCAAGTGGCTCCATAGGTATGTGCTCCAAATTTGTTATTTTATTAATCAAGTTTCCAAATAAATTTTTTGTAGATCAGCGGGAGTCATCATCCCTTAGTATCATCCAAACAATAAGCCATCAGATCCCGATTGGCAGTTCAATATACTTCTCATAAATAACTGTTATCAATATACAAGAAGTAAGGGGCATCTATTTATATTTATCTGCATCAAGTTAATCCAGCATGCAAAAGAGAAAGATTACAAAGCCTTGGAGCTGTCATTGTTATTGGACTCAGCAAGACTAGTAAAGTCATATGAAGATACAAAGTCTTGAGCAGCATCAAATGTGCTGGAGACTAGAGTCTCACGCTCCGCATCATCCACAGTGAAGTCCTGGCGCAGGAGCTCCATGTTCAGATCAGGAAGATGATTCTTGAACAACACCACAGCATGGGCCACCGTCGACGAAATCACCATGTTGAAGGAGTCTTCACGCTTGGATGAAGTCTTCTAAGCCGACTCCAACAGCTGCTTCTGGTTCTTCAAGTCTTCTTCAGCAGCTTCCAGCCGGCTTTCAGCATTCTTCAGCCGGAGCACAGCCTCATCAGCACGGATCACCTGGAAGTCCAGAGCCATTGATTTACTGTTTAACTTGTCACGTGTAGCGGCAAGAGAGGTATGTGCGGTCTCCAGCTCAAGCACCAAGGTGGCATTGACATCATTGGACTGTTGACAGGACTGCCCGGTAGCTTGCCTTGCAGCTCTCTCCTCAGCCAAAGAATTCTCTGCCCTTAATTGGGTAGACTTCTCGTCTGACAGCGCTTGCTACGCTGCCTTCAAGTTATTGGCCAACACTGCAATTAAGAAGGTCGTAAGTCAGCTAAAGAGATTGAAAGAAAGAAATAGCAAAGGAGTAAAGGGGTTACCCTCTTGATCGACTTCCTTGTTTTTTAAGCCTTCCAAGATTTCAGCTGCCCGTCGGCAATAGTCCCAAGCCTCAGCAGCAGGCAATGTGGTGGAACCGGTAACTCCCGCAAAAGGAGCAACTAGGGTAGCATGTGAAGAAGATGCAGGCTGGGCAAGTTTCTTTGATCGATCGATAGTTGAAGGTTTCCCTGCAGACAGATGAATCATGAGAGTTTAGAAAAAAGTCACAAGCAATAAAGCACAAGTCAAAACTATTACATACCTGGGCGTGAGCATTTTCTCATCGACGGTGCCCGAAGTCTTTTGGCTAGGTGAGTGTCAGCCCCAGTAGAAGTATCGATCTAGGCAGCCTAAGTGGGGTGTTGCAAAGCTTCAAATAGGCGCAGGATGCGAAAAGAGTTGAGTTGTCACCTGATTGAAAGACGCATGCTGTTTGCGCTTGGAAGCAAGCACAAGGTGCTTCTTCTTCGGAGGATCGCTGCCTAAAGGAGTAGCAGTTATAAGCTGATCAACGGCAGAAGGGCAGACTTGCGTCATTGGGCCAGACCCGGTCAGATTAGGAACAATCGGCTTAGATGAAGATGCTCCCTGGCCTCCATCATCATTGCCCTTAGGATCGTCCTGCCTGTCGTGGTTACTATCAGACACCTTCGCATTGACCGGGTGGGCAGGGTAGAGATCCTGGTGTATGAGCAAAATAGATTTATAAGAGCACATATCTGAGATAAATTTAAAGAAGTCATGAATCCTTACCAGAGGAGGATTATCGCTGCTAAAGGGCGTTGGCACGCTATTGGGACATGCGGTCGGCACCCCTTTGTCAAACAGATGGGCTACAAACCCACTTAATTCTTCGGATGACAGAGCTGCATCATATAAAAAGATATGTCAGATTTAAATAAGGCTGTTGTCAACAATGAGGAGAAAAAAACAAAGGGACAACCTTCCGAAGGTTCGCGGTAGGGATCGGCCATTCATGGGCACTCAAACGCCAGTTTCTTTCGACGACAAAGGGGGCGAATCCACCAAAGATAGAATTCTTTGACGCAGTTGCACGCCTCAAGACTGGCCTGGCGCAGTTCGACAACATGCTTTGTTAGCGCAGCCAAGCGATCGGTCATCGGTGGTTCTGACCGCTTATTCTTGATAGCTGGAGGGAACAGAAGCTTGTTGACCCACGAAGGTTGATCATGCATATCTACAAGAATCCACTTCTGCTGGGCACCTTTCCAGCAGCCCTTGAAGGTGGCATTGATGTATTCATCCCTGCGGTTGCGTCGTAGGGAAAAACCGATCCCGCCAAAGATTGTCTTGGTGTATTGGGCAGGAGAATAATAGTACTAGAAAAGGCTAGTATCCGGAGGGATTCCCAGCTAGCACTCGCACAGCATTATGAAGCTGCTAAGTGCCAAAATGGCATTGGAGTTGAGATGCACTAGCGAGCATCCCAAGTAGTTCGTGATGTAGACAAGAATTTGCTAGGAGGGAGTCCTACCCCAGCTGCCAGTTGAGATTCGAAGCAGAAAATGGTAGAGCCCTCGATGGTGGGGACATCTACCTCAGGGATGAAAGAGACCAAATTACCGGTCAGCCATCCACGGTCGTGGTATGCCCAGCGGTTGTCTTCAGTCATGGTCGTCTTCTTGAAGAAGTCGGTGAGTTCGGGAATCTCCCCCGCTGCCATTCTTGTGGCACCACGAGTTGGAGAAGAAGCCGTCATTGCAACGCTTTCCGCCCCAAAGTCGTGCCCTGAGTCATCAACGCTGGCCGATGGGGCAACAAGAGTAGCGTGGGCATGAATAGTGGTGTCAGCCATTGAGTAGTGAATGATGAAGGCAATGGAAGATGAGAAGGAAAGAGCAAGAAATAACGGAGCGCAGTAAGTCCAATGGCGATCAGCTTTATGTGGGTAGCAGGCGATGAGACGGCGATTTGTTTCCTGAGAAAAAAGTAACTTTCTGTTTCAACTGCCCGTGCAATCCAGACACGGATGTGAGGAGTCGGGGAGTTGGAAGTTCAAAAGATTTTGAAATCTGAGGCGTCCTTGAGAAGGAACCATGATCTGCCGGACGCGCTAGTTATCAAGCCAATCAACACGGTTATTTGCCTGAAGTAAAATTAGAAAGTCCAGAGCAGATGCCCGATAGGGTTAACAATATAAGCACCCGGACAGTAAGTCAGAGCCCGAACCGCAGTCGGCAGAAGCTCTGATCGAAGTCACATTCTAATGAGATGAATCAGCGACGATCAGCAGTTGCCAGGGGACCGGTTGGGGCCAAAGTAAAGAAGTGTAAAGTTGTAACAAGTTGCAGTGGGTTTTCAGCAACCTTCATCATGAAATCGATCGATAGCAGGAGATATATAGCCATACAAGTTGGACGGTGCAGAACATAAAGGGATTTTGCACAAGAAGTTTGGAAACAAAATGTCCAAAAGTACATTAATCTTGGAGGAAGGAGAATGTCCAGTACAAGTCAACGAGATCCACAGATTACAAAGGGCATGACAAAAATAGAGAAAATGTAGAGTAGTGCGTCCTTAAAACCTAAGGCTCACCAGCGCTACGTCCGCTATTGTCACCACCATCGGCCTCTTGATCGGACCCTTGATCATCACTATTATCGACCCTTGTACCTGCAGGAGTGTCGGCGACAGTAGCAGGAACTGTTGTGGGTTCAGCACCGGCCGTCCCCTCTTGCGCCTCATTGTTGTCATCGGAGTCATCAGTGATGATTATCGTGCCGTCACCAAGCGGCCTGAGGATGTTGCGGTTGAGGTCGCCAAAAAGCTTTCTGGTGAATTTTTTATCGTGAGAAGTGTCAACAGCCAGTGAAGAAGGGCCGCTCACTGGGGTCGCCCCCGAGGCACTGCCTTGCTCGAACACTGATGAGCAGCGGTGGTGCGATGAAACATCTGATGGGGACCCTGGTGGAGGCGGAGATCTGGATGGTACCAATGTTGGAGTTTTTGCATCATCAGGCAGAGGACCTCCCTCTGTGGAAGGAGAGCATTCACTCTTGACGCCTTTCTTGTCCTTCATTAGTGGTTAGCAGATGACAGGAAAGAGAAGAACCCAAAAAGCAAGTAAAAGAGATGGATGCGAGATGACTATCGACATAAGATGGAGGGTAAATTTATAGCCCCAAGGTGCCACACCGTCACAGTAACCGTCGTATCATGGGCTTCGAGGCACCCCTCTAAGGGAGTTGCTTCGTGAACCGTGCATCATGCGTGGGGTGTACAGATGGCTCAGCTTTCCAGAAGAAAGTACACAGAGACATGACGGCGGTGCAATAATTGACATCTGTGGTGGGCTCGTTAATGTGAGTCAAACACATCATCAACCTGGTATGACATCAGGTTAAAGAAACATCGAATGATCAAAACCAGAGGAAGAAGAAGAAGAAGAGGAAGAGGAGAACCTGATGCATGAGGCTTGAGGTCCACAGAGGCGTCCGATCAAGCGGTGTTGATTGCTTGGCAACCTGATCGGGAACCTAAGTGGCCAGGCTGATGACATGTTCAGGGGCTAGTGACGATAACACAAATATTCATCCGGATTGGGGGCTCAATAACTGCGATGGCCCATGAGGCTGGACGTAACCCGAAGATAGAGTCCTAGTCAGATGTGTGTTTGTGGAGATTGTAACAGAGTCAGAAACTTGCCATATCTATAAGGCGGTTCTCGGAACTATAAAAGTAGCAGCTCACAGTGTATCTAGGGCACGCAAAAAAAAGAACTCAAGCACCCAAAAGCAATCCACAACATAATACAATGATACTAGATGTAGTGCTGTTACTCCTCGAGAGGGCCTAAACTAGTCTAAATCTCATCGTGTTTATCTTTGAGGTTGATCTTACATCGTTGGGCTTCTCTCGATCCTAATTCAGGTATCTGACGACACGACGTAGACAAATCCTATTTGAGTGGAAATGGTATAATTGGTTTGCCGGTTTCTGATACTTCAAATAACAGCTTAAATGACCCAAACCTTGGCTCCAGTTTTCTTCAATATGTTGAGCTTGGAGTGCAGAATGGCTTAATGCTTAATAAACTAATGGCAATGATGGAAATATTTTTAATAGTTCCAGTGGTAGGGTAATGGGTACGCTACACTAGCACTACATCTATCGTTACAATCAGAAAACTTGTAAGTAAAGGGATCATAGATCATCATTGTTACTAGACACGCTGAGCAGCGGGAGAAGAGTTGGAGCAGCGATCTAACGTAGTTGCGCATCGGTGTAGAGGAAATAGTCAATTACGATCGCCTCCTCCTTTGGTCATCACGGCATCAACCTTGACCTCGTCGTATTCGATCAGCATAGCAGCAATCGCAGCAACGACTCTACGGAGTCTACACGTACAGGGATGGAACACTGCATATGGATGTACTAGCACCACGCACACAACTAGGGCTTCGGAGTTCGACCGAGAGGTGGTGGCGGCTAGGGTTACACGTGGTGGCGTGTATGCATGTGTTAATCACGCCCCTAGCCCACCCCTTTATTTATAGAGCACGCTAATGATCTTTGTCATATAGGCTCATTAGTACCCTAATCCAACTAGAATGAAATCCTTATGGGTCTTAATCTAAATTATCATAATTGCCTCTTAAACACATCATCAACAACAGTCCCAGTGATGGGTTTCTAGAGCTGAAGGATTTTGCTGATGCTGCAAATCTAGAGTACCTTTTCGTTGGTGGTTCCACAATCTGGCCCTTGGATGGCTGGGCTGGAAAACACCCAACTCTTTTGATGCTATAAATGGGGCTAACAATGAGATTCCTCCGCTCCCTGTTGAGACCAGATTTTCCAGCCAGATGAGCTAGAACAGTTGTTGCAGTCAATTAAAGAAGATTCCTTTTTGGCTCAAATATTACTAATCCCTCGCATTTTTCTATAACAAATGCAGTTATGTCAGAGGGCGTGGTGGCTCTCCACATCGTAGTCATCTTCCTCGGTGGAGGTTTCAGTGCGTGACTCAAAGTTCTGTGTAGCCGTGCTGATGGTTGGTTGGTGGCGATGTTGTGGCGCACGAGGGCGGTCGGTCGTGGTGACGTCGGAGGCTGGTGGTCGTGTCTACTTGGTTGTGGTCAACACTGGTGGCAGGTTGATGGTTGTTGGTGGAGCTGCCCTCCCCATTCCCATTTGACAGTTGGTGGTGGAGATCGGTCACAGAGAGTGTCGATGGCGGAGCTGGGAGGTGCTATAGGAAGGTGGTTGGTCATGGTTGACGTCGGCAGTGGGCGGTCTTGGAGTGTCAAGTGCCAGTGACGACGGCGGTTGTTTCTCGGTGGCGCTGCCCCTCCCGTTCACCTCCAGCATGGTTGGCAGTCGCAAGCGGTTTCATGTTTAGGTTGTTGTTCTCTTCGTGGTCATGTCTTAGGAGTCTAGGGTGGCTTTCGTGTCGGTGTTTTGTGCTTCATTGCCATCCTCGGTTGCATTGAAGTCTATATTATCTCTCTTTTATCTTAATACGAAACATGTGTAACACGATCTTGAAAAAAGAAAAAATGAGCCATTGACCAGATTATTCCACGTGATTGAAGTGAAACAAAAGATAAAATCAGCAGCATATTACAGAAAGCATAAGTGGAAAACAAAAAATCCATTAAGTCGTTGACTAGATTATTCCACATGAGTGAAGTGAGCCCATTTCACATGGTAAAACAACTCTAGGAGGTTCTGTATAGCTGAGATTATTACAGAAAGTCAAGTTCTATGGTAATTGAAAATCATGACAAGATTTGTTTGTACAGAGCAAGAAATTGCAGAAGAAATCAAGAAAGGGGGCCGGAGAGAACGTAGTTGGGAGGCAGAAATAGGAGGAGGAGCGAGCAGCGGCGTCGACTGCCACCATTAGCCACGCGGAGGAGTGGGCGCTGGAGGCGGAGCGCCAGCATTGGGCCAACGAATAGGGTGGAGCGTGGCAGGCGTATAGCAGCATGTTGTAACAATAAAATTCAATTTCTGAAATTGGTAGCTAGCCCATATTACTTTGATACTGGTTCACCACTTAAATTACTTCTAGGTAGTTTACTGTTTTTACCATAATACCCTTTTTAAAAATAATAAAAAGAAAAAAATTGGTACATGACCCACATTAATTTGGTACGGGTCTGCCACTTAAATTATCTCTCAATACGTACATTTCTATTTTAAATTATTAGATATAGACAAATGAATAACTCATGTTAATTATACACACCCTAACAAAATTCAACAACTAAACGATGTACGTAGCTGATGAAAAAAGGCCAGTGATGTAGCTGATGAAAAGAGGCCAGTGATGTGATGAAGAAGGAAGCATGTGATGGCCACGTGCAGAATTTATTAGGATGCGGGTCCCTAGCTTGAGCGAGAATTTAGAGTTTATTCAGATCATACTAGATAGTAGTACATGCATGTCAGCAAGCAGGCCGGGTCGATCGATCCATTGATCCGTCCAGAAAAGACGCAACAGTCTTGCAAACAATTCAAAGCCACCCCCTTCTTTTTTTCTGCCTGGTCTGTTCTCGTCATCAGAGCATCTCCAATAAGGGGAGTATAATTGGGTCCTATAATTTATATTAGGACCTTGGTTTTTGAGTTTAGTACCTGTTTAAAACATTCCTGCCGCTGGAGCGAACTCTCCACCTATTGCTTGACGGTTACGCTGAGGATGTCCATCAGTTGTCGGTACACCTTGCCAACCCCGTCGGTGGAGGGTGTGGGCAAAGTTTCCAAGAGCGCTGCGGCCGCAACCACGTTCTGACTGGCCCTGGCAAAGGTTGGATGTGGGGTACCTTCATGATTGATGGCGGCGGTGGGTCTGGCCCGAGCTCGGGCTTTGGTAAAGTCAATGGTGGTGGCTCGCGCCATCCCCAACGCGGCCTTTCGTCGGTGTAGCTCGGTCATCTGGACGTCGATGGCTACTTGCTCACCGGCAAGCTCATCATGGCGTTGAGCTGCCCACTGCTCGGCATCGATCTGCCGAGCATGGGCTCACACTTGATACTCCTCCTGGTAAGCTTGCTGTTGATCAGGGAGGAGCTCCATTCCTGGTTGGGGTACCGCGGTCCGCACCGTGACCATCGAGATAGCTTGGAGAGCCGGAATATTCTCTGGTGCTGGCGTAGTAGTGATGGGGTCAGACGGGGTCACCACGTTGCACCCTCAGGGGCTGGGGGATCCAGATCTCCCCCGACGCCTGAGGTGGCGCCATCCTCGTCAGAGGACTTCTCGAGGGAGGTGCGCAGAGATGCTGACCTGTTGTGCATCATTCCTACAAATATGGCGCTTGAGTCCTACTCCCGGGGAGAAAGACTTAGGCAGTCAAGGTGATCGGCTGTGAACTCCAAGCTACCAGAATGGATGGTGCTGCCCGAAGCAAGGCCGACACCAGTCGGGTTGTTGCCATTGGCAATGAAAGAATTTTTCAGTGAGGGAACTATCGGAACATCTAGAGGACAAACACGCCGCAAATCTCCCTTCCTGGCGCCAACTGTCGGTGTTTTTTGCACCTACAAGATGCAGGGTGGTCAAGATCACGCGTTCCTGTTTCAAGGTGGTCTTGCGAATTATAAAACACACTATGATATATCTTAGTTTGGGCCCCTCCTTGGAGGTAATAGCCCTACGTCCAGCGGTTTGATATTGAAGATGAATAGTTGTTACAATGGGGTGAGCAGATGGCTCGAGAAGTTCGCTAAGTGAAGGGGGGGAATGATCTCGTGGCTCTTGCCTGAAGGGTAGGGGGCCTTTTATATGCCACGCAACAGCTGGATAATTATGAACTAGCTACTTTTACATTCAGGAGTAAATTACATGGCCAGTGGGCCCTGACCATGTAGGTCAGTTCATAGAGGTCGGTTGGAGGCTTCCACACGGTGTTCTCATCGATTCCAGGGTGTTCTTGACGCTGAGGCAGACAGTGGTCGAGAAGGTTCTTGGAGTTGGTGCTGTGAGGAGCTGGCCATACTTGGTCGCTAAGCCTTCCCAAGTGGGGCTTGCTGTAGACGGGATGTCCTGCCCCCTACATCGTCCCACCGCCCATGGACGTCGGCCTGGCGTGTAGAGTCTTTGGTTCAGGAAGGTTTTCCCTTGCTTGGTTGCCAAGTCTTTCTTTGGAGGAGTCACTGCCCTTACGGGCCCACAAGCCATGATTGGCTGGGGCCCAGAGCCCTTGGACTGATGCCGCTTGGTCTAGTCACCCATGTGGGATGATGCCGAATTCTCACTATCCTTATCCGAGGGTGAGGAAGCTCCTGAGGCGGTTCGCCTTGCCCTGGTGGAGAAGGTTCGAGTCCTTGGGAGGGGGGGATCGTGTCATCCATGCGTGCTGAATGGGAGAAACCCCTTAGCCCGGACTTAAAAGGTTTTGGAGTTTGGTGTTCGTGAACCTTTTGGGCAAAGGGCACGTGATGCCCATAGTTATGCCCTGTCGGGTGGGACCCCACGCGGTGCGGCCCCTTTGGAACCTGGCAACCATGGTCATCATTCGGCACCCAGGTAGCCCCCGGGCCTCGTGTGGTGCGGCTTGCTTGTAAATTTAGTATCTTTTAGATATGTCCCCCCTCTGGCCAAGAGTGGTGGGGCTATCCCTGGTACGGGGTGTGTGGTTCCCTAGCTATTATGCTGCTGGAGGAGCCGGTCGTATCCGGGTTATTGGGCCGTAACTGACACTACTAGAAAAACAATTTTTAGTGTTAGCCGGTAACCGGTCTTTGGTGCTGGACATTGAGTCCGATACCCTTTGTGTGATACAAAAATGGGCCATTTTTTGTGTCGGCTGATATGGACCGACACCAGAGATTCATCTTTAGTGTCGGCTGTCATAACACAACCGACACCAAAGATCCTCCGGTCGGGGTGAGGCAAGGAATATTGGTGTCGGCTAACTTAAGCCAGCCGACACCATTTGAAACATACAAATTACAGCTATATTTGAATATTTCAAATTCAAATTCATATAGGTTTCAAATTCATGCAGGATTCAAATTCATATAGGATTCAAATTCATTATATGTACACACTTTCATATAGTCAAAAACTCCAAATTACATCAATTGTTTACACAGTAAATCTTTCATATATAATTACATAGTTGAGGATACTCTGCTAACGTCCCAGTCTTGTCGAAGAATGCGCCATCTACATGGAACATCTCACGGTGCAAGAATGTGTAAATGTCCGATATAACATTGTCGACTCCACCTTTTTGCATATCCGATGTAAAAGGATAATCCCATTCCTCCCTATAACTAGGATACTGATGCAATAAAAAAGAATTAAGTAAGCAATGAAAAACCGGTGAACAAAATATAGATACATAAAACAATAATGACTTACATCTTTCCGATTGACTTTGTACTGCCCACATGTCCTAAGGCGCTCGC
>VSTD030003741.1:0-10698 GCA_008808055.3 Sporobolus alterniflorus | reverse complement strand
ATGCAAAAGCAAGAAATGCTGAAGAAATTCATGGCTGAGGTAGGTTACACCAGGGAACTAACATAATCCCTAGATCCTTACTGCATGTACTGTAAGTTTTCCCAATCTACTTGCATCTAAGTGAACTTTTCATGGCAGCACCCCGAGATGGACTTCTCAGGAGCAAAAATAGTTTGAGCTTATTGGATCGAAGTTTCAATCAACCAAAGACGTTCAACAGATGTAATGCGTTGGGTGGAGAAATTGCTTGTACCGTAGTCGTGTGACTGTGTCTGATGGGTTGTTTGGTTACACTGTCCTAATTTTGCAGTTCTTCAGAAATATAACTTTTATTTGTTTCTGAATCCCTGTGCTGTGCTGTGCTGTGCTGCAAGCAGGGATTACAATATTGATATGGCTTCAAAAACTGCTCTAACCAGTTTTACTGAAACCTGTGAAAACCGAAAAAATGGTTGGTTCAGTATAAAATTCAATTTTCAAAATTTAGGGGGGGAAATGAAAATCGAGCAATTTGTTTGGTTTATTGGTCGATTTTTGGCTTGTTTTTAATTTAAAATTTAAAATTTGAATGAAAATGATAAATTGATCGATTTTCTGGTTTATCGCTTGGTTTTTCATGTTTTTTTGAAAATTTTCAAAAAAATAAAAAAATAAACCAAGTCAGACTGGTTTTTATGAACCAATAAAATTGATCTGGACCAGTTTTATTGGTTTTTGTGAAAACCAGCTCATCAATATTGTAATCCATGGCAAGCCATGTGCTAGGTTTGTCAACTGAAAGCTGATTGCACGTGATCTGCTTTGCTAAACATAAAAAATTGTCGCGTGAGATAAAAACATATGCGATGACTTTTTTCTTATCTTTGCACGCCTAAGTTCCCAAACATGTCAATAATCAAATGTTACCGGAATTGTATGTATTCATGTATCTAGCTTATCCTAACTTGTATGTATTCGTGTCTCTGGCTTATCCTAACTTGTTTGCGACAAAACTGCCGCAAATCAATGCTCCAACTTTTTCTCTGAAATAATGGCCGCCCCAACATCTACTCTAATTATATAAATATAATTCACTAAGTTCTCAATATCAATTCTCTTACATGTAAATTATTCACCTCAGCATCCACTTTAGCATCAAAATCATTAATTTATTTAGTGTAATTTATAAAATTTTAAAATAATTAATATCACGTATATGATATTTACTTTAAATTTTGTTTTCACTATTGTGTTTTATGCGATGAGATAAACAAAACAAGATCACATTTACATATATTTTGAAGAAATTTTAAATCAACTTAATTTGCTCTATATTTACAATCTATTTTAAATTTCGTTACACGATGAGATTAACAAAACAAAATCTCATTTACATATATTTTGAAGAAGTTTTAAATCAACTTAATTTGATCTAATATTTATATTTGTAATAGAATAAGAGTTATGGGTATGTGAGCTAATAGATCGCATTATGAGCTACGACTACTCTCTAAGTTGAAATGATATACTTAAATTCGTTTATTATTTTATGATCATATTTCTTATATATTTTAAATATTTTTTACTGTTGGTATCATGTAATCACTAAAGTAGTGTAATAATGTTGTTATTTTAAATTTGACTATCTTTTAGTTAATTTAAAATCAATATATAAATTTACATAAATATAAGTAATTTTAAAATCTTGCAGCATTATGCGGCGTTATCAACTAGTTTATCCGTAATGATGGAATCAATTCATGTCCCTAACTACAATCTCGCGCTCAAAGATGCGAGACACGAACTTGGTCGCTTCATGGCAGTCCCGCAGGTTCTTGTTGATGCGCATGGTGTCGCCACTCGCTAGGACTGGTGTGCAGGAGCCCGAAGGCGATGGCCAGCGACGTCGTGCAGCACGTCCTAGTGTCCTGCAGGCGCGTAACCCTCGGCCTTGATCCTTCATTCATGCTCATCATGTCGATGACCATGCCGTACACCTCCGCTGCCTGGGGGTGGCACAGGCTCCCGCATTGGAACTGGCAGACCTCACGGTGGACCTCGATCACGGACCGCCCGTCCTCCTTGCTCACGTTCCATTCGTCCATGAGGCGCCCACGTCCTCCCACCGGCATGCGGTGTCGAGCAGGTTGGCCAGCAGCACGTACCGCCCACTGTTCTGGGGATCCAGCCCGATGACGCGCCACGCCACGCCCGACCGCCTCGCCCAGGTCGACATCTTCGTGGTATCCTGCACGCTCCGAAGAGGGCGCTGAGGACATGTCGATGTCCGGCTCCATTGGCATGTCATCGATCACCTTCTTGGCTTCATCCAGCAGCCCCGCTCTTCCATGCAGCGGTAGTGCTTAGGGCTGTTCATTCCAGGTTTGTCCAAACTGTCGAACAAACCAGTTACTGTTTCAGCAAGCCAGGTGAACAGTACCTAACGAGAAGGTTCGACCTACAGGTTTTTCACACGGTTTGCTGGAACAGCCCTAGTAGTGCTCCATCTTGGGCTCGACGCCGTATCTCCGAACAACGTAGCTGAAGTAGTGGCGGCGCCTCGCTGGCCATCCCCGCGTGCGCGCAGGCCGTGAGCACGTTCACCTGCGTGATATCATACAGCGACACACCCTCATTCTGCAGCCAGTCGAACAGCCTGCCGGCGTTCTCGCCCCGACTGTGCACCGCGAACCCACCAATCATGCAGTTCCACGATGTGAGGCCCTTCATCGGCAGCGCCTCAAACACGCGCCAGGCCTCCTCGCCGCACCCGCACTTGCATTACATGTCCACCACCGCAGTTGCAAGCTTCTTGTCCATCTCGATCCCGCTCTGCTCCACCCATTGGTGCACCTCCCTCCCACGTGTCAGCGCGTCGGTGCCCATGCACGCTACCACCGTGCTTGCCACCACAAACCCGTTCCTCTCCACCCCACGCGCCCTCATTTTGTCCAACACCTCCAGAGCGTCCAGGTACCTCCCGGCCCACGTAGCCAGAGATCATCGCATTCCAGGAGGAGATCGGGTTACGCTCGGGCATACTGTCGAACACCTTCCGTGCTTCATCGACTAGCCCCAGCTTGCACAGCTCACGCCCACCGACCATCATGGTCCACGACCAGCTTTTCAAAATTCGGTGGGCAGCAAAAAAAATTCGGAGACCTCCCAATCCGTCGGTTATAAAAAAATCAATCAAATCGGACAGTTCTATTGCTTTCAATCGATTTTGTTAACCCAATGAGTTGTGCATGGTGCTACTGCGGGTAAACAAAACCGGTAGTTTTTTTTTTGAAAACCAACTGAACCGATCAATCCTAATTTCTTATAATTGGTTGGTTTTGATTGGTTTTGGCCGGTTTTTGATAAAAATCGTTGGATTCGGATATCTCCTAATTTTTTGCTGCCAACGAATTTTGAAATGTTGGCCACAACTTGATGATGGTGGTTGGCGAGATGGGAGTTGGGGGTGGAGCGGGGGGCGTCATTGCCCCTAAATATGGACAGAATAAATAGAAGTCAACTCTTAAATGAAAATGTTGAACCTTGCCCTTATTAGTGTGTCAGCACCTGATAGTGGCGGGAGAATAGAAGAGAACGGTCAGGATGCAAGGGACTAGTCAAAAGAAGAATGAAGGGTCAAGAAAGCTCCAGCTGTGTTTCACCTGGCATTTATTACCGTTTGAGCCTTTTTACTATTTAATGCTCGATCTGTAAACACCCAGGCATAAAGCCTTGGGCGGCGAAGTAGTCAGGCAGGAAGAAAGACATTCAGTTTAGCTTTAGGATTCTAGTAGTTTTTATGGTTCTTGAGTTCGTAGTCGAGATAGTCAGTCAGGTTCATCCAGTTCCTGACAATTAGTATTGAGAGCCTCTCCTTCCTTGGCCAAATCTGGGGAAATTTTTTTGCATGCACCTGGTTTCCGGGCAGTTCGTCAGTTCCGGTGTAAAATTCCTAGTGTTTGCGAAGCGGAGTTCTAGATCCTCGGGGTTCAAGGGTTTCACAGTCTATCTGTGTAAAATCCCCTTCTACCTCCATCTGTAGAAACCACTTACTCCTCATCCATGGTGAATACAGGTGCTAAGGGGGATTCTGCATCTATGGGTGCGGGATCTGAGGTGCCGGAAGCAATTCGTGGGCTGCAACAGAACCTCCACCGTTCTGATGCCTCGACTACTACAAGTGGAGGAGGCCTCCAAAAGAAGATCAATAAAGTTGGCATCTAGAAGCTTCTCTAGTAGTAGAACTCACTATACCACAGTTCATTATTAGTAACAGACGGTGGGTCAGTAAAAACAACTTTACCGACTCTACATCGATCGCTAAAGACTTTTACCGACCCTCTGTGAGTCATTGTAAGTGGCATCGGTAAAACTTTTACCAACCCGCCACATCTTTATCGACCCTCCGTTGGTCGGTAAAAGGTGAGTATTACCGACAAACAATAGGATGGTAAAACTACTTTTACCGACCAACTGACCAACAGGCAGTCAGCATATTGAAACCATCTGAAAAAGAAAATATTTTCACAATAATTACAACATCATTAACAATGAATTACAACCATCATTAACAAAAGCAGACAGTCAAGTTTACAACATTAGCAGCCATCATTAACATTTTCACATTAACAAAAGCAGCCATCATTAATATTTTCTTAGTAATTACAGTCATAGTTAACAGTGGATTACAACCATCATTAACAAAAGCAATCATAGTCTATATACTACAATGCAGTGACTATATATAATACAAAAGCATCCCTTCTATATATTACAAAAGCAACCCTTCAATATATCACAATATTTGGATGACAAAAGCAGCCATAGTCAAGTTTACAACATTCTCACAAAATATACTACAAAAACATGCTTCAGCAACATTCATTGGCATCTATTAATTTGCATTCCCACAAAATATAAGTTGTCATCCAGTAGTAGGTCTTTCAATGCCGAGAATTTCCTGAAAAGAGAACCAGACTAAGATTAACTAAATTGTATACATGCTCTTAATAAACAGCAGAATTTCTATGCAGAGAAGCACTTAAAGTAGCACTATGAGAAGGTAAAACTGATGTTCATGTTTGTTGTAACATGATGCTTAGGTATTCACACATAGTAGAATGTTATTTTATCAAGTGAAATGATGAAAAAAATTCATTTGACGTCTGAAATGTTTATGCAACTGAGAAGTTTTGCATTTCATAATACAATCAGGTGATAATTGGCCTTTTCAATGTACTAACTTTGTGCAGTGTATGCAACCTCCCCCAACCCTAGCTCTCAACTCGCGCCGGCGCTGCAATTTGCAACGGAAAGGGTGCAAGGCCGCAACAGCAACCGCATGCCACAACCAGCAGCCCGCTGGCCGTTGCTCCCTGTAAGCACATCGTCGTCTCCCGGTAAGCACATCGGCTACTAGCATCTCTTCTCACTAAATCTAATTGAATCCACTAATTGAATTCTCTCCAGCCGCTTCCCCTCACCTTGGCGGCATATCACATGACAATTGGTAATATGAATTTGATGCCTGATCCAGTAAATACATGATCACATCCTCCAAGACCAAGGGTGATGCCTGTCTACAAGGGTTAAGCTGCTGACAGTTCTGTGCTACCACCTCCTCCACACCTCTCTATCAGCAATGTTGAACCCATAGGCGACAGTTTCTGCAAGATGCAGCTTGGTGCTACGTTTGAGAATGCATTTCTCAATGATTCTGATGATGATAGTGACAGCAATTGAGCTACAATCAGGCAATTCTATTTAGATTGAAAATTGCTTCTTTTGCCTTTGCTGATTCTAGAAACCGAAAGTGAATCTAGAAACTGATGAAAGTGAAACTGAAAACTGATGCTAGTGCCTAGTATAAAAACATAGCTTCTTTCAAAATATGAAACCAGCATAAGCACCCATATAATGAAATCAATTGACACTCAAAAGTTACTGCATGCAATTTCACAACAAATTATAAGCATGTAGTAAGGTACAAAGTTCATAGATTTACCTTCTACTTGAGCTCAGCGGAGGAATGCGGCGACAGTGGAGCTCCTGTGGCAAAAAATATTATAGAATGCTAAGAATTTTGAACAAACAGGACTGGTGTGGTGAAAAAGAAAGCAAGTAAAATTTTTCTATAAATCCCACAACAGATTCATTTTTCTTGCAACATATATTATGTAAATATAAAAAGTTCAGCAGCATACATACGGTAGAAATAAAGCAAGTATTTTTTTCCTATAAATACAATAGTCCAGAAACCTTAATTGAAATCCAAAAAACATAACTAATTAACGGATCAAATCCAAGCATCATACGGACAAAATGCAGGAGGTTACTTGCCTTTGCTGTCGCTTGCTGCCCTTGCTGGAGTGGTCGAGTGGAGCGGGAAGCACAACTGCACAATGCATTGATTCATTCAGTTTTCGTTTTTTTTTGCGGAAACTGGCAGGTGTTCGGCATTTGCATTAAGAAGAGTGAATGAACAGTCTTATACAACACACGGTCAGCTGGAACTGACACAACAACCCAGCAAGAAAAAACAGAAATAAAACGGAGAGAACAAACTACAGCACACCGCCTAAGAGGCTGAGGAAGCCTGGCCAGCGATGGGAGGAGACCACGGAGCTGGACACCTCGCAGAGACCAACGCCACAGCGCCAAGAAGCTGAACTTCAGGAACCTGAACGCCCCTGGAAACAGAACACAATAAAAGGGAGAAAAAACAAGACAGGGCTAGGATGCAGATCCTCTAAATGCCAACCGGAACAACTTGATCTCCTCCTTTGTTGAGATTGCGACATGCAGTTCAGACTTTTGCATTGAATCGAAAATCCGTTCAGTTTTTGTCAGGGTACAGAACTGGAATTCGACAGGGGAAGGGAGAAAAGGAGAGGTTCTGCGCGTCCATACCTTGACGGATCAAATGCAGGAGGCAGACCGGCGTCGTGGTAGAAGGCCGCTGCCTCGTCGGGGGTGTCAATGCAGGGACTTGGGCGGCGGCGCTGATGCAGTCACTTGGGCGGCGGCGCGCTCCTGCAGGCCCTAGGGCGGGGCGGCGGTCCTCAAGACGGAGGCGCGCTCCTCAGGGCGGCAGCGCTCCTGCAGGGACTTGGCCGGCGGCGCGCTCCTGCAGGCGCTAGGGTCGGGACGGCGGCGCTCCTCAGGGCGGCAGCCCACTCCTGTAGGCGCTAGGGAGGGGTGGCGGCGCTGCTCAGGGTGGCAGCCCACTCTTGCAAGCGCCAGGGCAGGCGCGGCGGTGCTCCTTCGATCTGCACAGGCGCTAACGGTGGCTGTGGAATGTGTGGCGTTGAGACGAGGATAGGGTGTGCGACTGTGGGCTGTGAGAGCGAAAATTGTGTTGGCGGGCTTCACCACCGGTGGTGCGTGGGCGTGTTGGCGCCTTGCTCGTCATCGAGTGAAAAAGTTTTGGTGAGCAGCGGGCCTTTTTTTCGACCCAAGGTGGGACGACGTAACATTTTTACCGACACACCGTATAGTATAAGTGAAAATAATTATTAACTCTCAATTGGTTGTTAAATATAGTTTTATCCCTTCATCGGTGGCTAATAAGGATCGGTAAATAAACCATGGTGTAATGATAGCCAGGGAATATAAATTATATTTGTCAATTAATCGAGAACGACAATACCAGATTAACATAAGTAGTCAAATTTAGATCTATATGTTCATAGGGACCGATGAATATAAGATAGGTTCATCGATGCATGCTCATCAATGATGTGGCACCAACAAATGTAACAGGCTTACGTTTGTTGGTGTCAAATCACCGATGAACATAAGGTCTATTGAGTTTTTAAAAAATCAGCTTCTAAAAACTGATATGCATTCAAACGGGGTATTTTTTTGCTCTGGTTTTTAGAAACTAGAAACCCAGTCTCTTAAAAACTCATTAGTTGGTTCACTCCATTTAAAACCAATTTTTTTGCTAGTTACTTCTTGTCCTTCATTAATTACATATTATTTATATCTCATGCCACCACGTCTTCCTTTTCCTATGAGTAAATTAAATGAGGCCAAACATGTTATTCGAGTTTTCAAAAACTGATTCTCAGCTTTTAGAAATTAGTCTCCAAAGTCCCCAATCATATTTTTTTAGAAATAAGTTTTTAGAAGCTATTATTAGAAACTAGTTTTTATAAAAACTCAATGGATCCAAACATGACATTATATTCGTCGGTTCATCGATGAATATACCGTATGATTTTTTTATATACTATCTGTTTTGGCTGCCTCCCCTTGGAGCCTCGAAAACAGGCACAATTACATGATCTACTTATTCTAGCAACAACAAGTTCAACATATAAAGAAATGTATGAAACTAATGCAATATTACATAATTTCGTTCGATTTAAACATCACTATTAAACTAAGAAATAAAGAAGTAGCGCCATCACACCATCGGATCATTATCATATGCTCCTCCACCGCTTGGGCGAACTCGTCTCTTGCCATGGCATCGCGTTGTGAGTCCGAAGTCACTGAGACATAGATATGAATGTGTTAGATCATCATAAAAATCGTGAAAAGCAATATAATTCTAGATTTGACACAATTTGACCTAGGAAACCTATATTTAACTAGAGTTGCATGAAATTGACTAACATTTGTACTCATACCTGAGCTGGCGAGGGCAGAGGTCGCTAGTGCGGCACCCACAGCGTCGGCGGCCCTCTAGCTAGAGGTCCCCATGACATCGGCATTGTCTAGATGCTCAGGCCTGATAGCGAGGGTGGAATCTAGTGTTGAGGCAGCCAGAGTCCACCACCCAGAGGTCCCCATGGCATCGGTGACCCTCTTGTTGTAGGTCCCCACAACATCGCCCACGTAGGAGGTTGCACGCCTGTTACAAAAGTTGCAGATGGCACCATAGAAGTTGCAAATATCATCGTAGATGTGCGGGTGCTGTGAGAACTCTGTAACCAGATAAACAATCTTTCATTTAGTATTATTAACTTAACTAGAATCAAAATAAGATGTGTTTACGTGTGATGAGTCTCCGTGTGGGGTCGAGTGATCACCTGATATAGTGGGATGGAAAACTTGGGGGGGTGCAATCCGTAAGGAGACATGCCATACTACATTAATTTCATTAATTCTTCAATCCTGACGAATATTGGAATTTGACAAATTGCGGATGTTGAGATTATTACCTGCATCATCATATATTACATAGCCTGATAACTTTGCTACATCTACTGATTGCTTTGCAGTAGTTGTTGCACAAGATCTTTTGTTTGTCGCAATTCTTTGCCTAGTGCGCTTTGTCGAGTCACGCTGCGTGAGGAGCTGGCAGTAGCCTTTCGGGTATAACTTTCAAGATTCACTACCCGTCGCCCAAAGCAAGTCTACAAAAAGCGTAAACTATTACAAATTCACTAAATCTTAACCGAAGATAATCAATACCTTTTGACATACCTCCCATACAGTAGATCTCACATGTAGCATACAAAGCATCCACATCAAAGGGCACTGACTTCGGGTCTACGTCAGCCCGTGTTTCTTCTTTAGCTCCTCAGTATATCATTCCTGCACAACAATGATGTTATTAACATAGATAAAACAAATGATGCACACATAATTGTAGAAAAAATAGTATTTACAAGCTTTTGTTGGGACTGTAGATCGTCCCGATGCATAAACACCCAAACATCGAGGTAATGGGGTTCAACCCTAGTACCAGCCATCTACAATACAAAATCCAATGCTATACACAAATTTATACACAATAATTGCAAAACAGGGGTACGAGTTACCGTTCTCTAGACTTTCCAGACGTGTCCATCTGCGTTGTAGTGGTGCACCGCCCGCTTACTCATCCGGTTGGCTCGGGTCCTATTGGACCAGGCCCTGAACTAGGGGATGCCCACCACTCGCATAAGAAATCCTAAGCTTCTGCATCATTAACCAGCTAGTCGACTTTATCTAGAAGATACTGCTCCTTCTCCGGGTGGAAATCTTTCGCTATTTTGGTATTCATTGGCTGCTTCAGCTTACGCCTGTAGTAGTAGGTAATCGATTGGTGCCTGGCGTGCTTGATTGCGTCCTTGATAACTTTTCGAGTTGAGTTGTTGAATACTAAAGAAGCATCATCCTCGGAAACACCCTCAGCCAAGCAATAAAGTTCCTGCATAAAATAAACAATTAAATTTGCACAACAAAAAAGATACAAATAAACAAGTAGCTTGACATCCAGAAAGTATACTCATCCAGAATGCCCACCACACAACAGCATGAAAGGAGACCTAGTCGGTGTACTACTTGTGCCCCCAGTCATCCTAGGAATGTGCAACTCGCATTCGGCCATGCACAGAGACCATGTATGGGTACATGAACCAACAGATGACACCAAGCTCCGTGTTGACGAGGCTACGGTGCCCCCGGCCATCCCAGTCGACATCCTCCCACTGTCTGGTGCCCACTGACCTAATAACCGGCCGCTCCTCCAAGGTCCTAGTGGGGGGGGGGGCTAAGAGAGAATGTCTGATCCTGCAAAATTTGAATTAGTTACTTCATATAAAAAATAATCTAATTGAAAATAAAGTTCAACTTTAAAATAAAAGAGAACATGTAGTTGGTCGGCTACTGCTGACCCTATCCTCCTCCTCACCCCCTCCTCCCCCTGACCCTCCTCCTCCTCCACGGATGATGCACCAAAAGCATCGTGTATGATTTCATTGATCATTCGAGTCGTCTGCCCGG
>VSTD030003740.1:0-10698 GCA_008808055.3 Sporobolus alterniflorus | reverse complement strand
TACAAAAAATGTTGACATGGGAAAAGCTTACCTGATGGAACAAGGACATATATAAGGCCATGGGGACATTTGTTACAATAAGAAAGATAACAGAAAGTTTCAATCTTGAGACACGTCCTTTATGCTGCAGATTTTTGCCCGTGGATTGTGACATCGTAGCTAAGCAGTGTCCCGAGAACATCAATGCTAAAGGTAGCACTGGAAGCACAAATCTGCGGAATATAATCTAATTTTATCATACTATGCATATAGTGAGAAGTGCTAAGATTATTACAAGAACACTGTACCCTTATAAGAAATGAATACCTGAACTCTTTGTGTCCAAGTATGCTGTAAACCCCTAATACCCAAACAATTAGACCTGAAAGCCTCCATTCTCTAGACTTCACGATACCACAAATAGCAAAGGGTAAAAATGTCCAAATCATTGATGGAAAACCCTGTGTAAAGTACCAGTGGAAGACGTGTGATCCATAGTAGTCTCCACCTGAAGAAAAGAGGTTAAATTTCAAAAAGTTAAGTGGTACGATGACCTGGGAACCATACATCCACCAATCAAGGAATATCGTTGCAGCAAGGACAATGGTCCTGCAAAAGGAAACAATAAGTAAACTAGAATGTTCAAGAAATCTGAATCATGAAAAACGGCAAGCCCAACATGAATTCTGACAATAACTTCTTACCCTACTGGGACGACCTCAAGAAAGACATATCGGCATTTTGATTTAATGTGAATAAAGTCCAAAAGACCAACATATATCCATGTTATTGCACTCGTTGGTCGAACGGCACAAGCTAATGCTGCTATAGTTAGAGCCATTTTTCTTGATGAAGCCCTTTGGCTGTCAACTGAACTTCCCCTTGAAGACTCCATCGCAGTAAACCAGTAATAGAGTCCAGCAACAGTTAAAACTGTTTCCAAGCTGTTTGATAGAGTCCGTGTAATACAGAAAAACATGAACCAGTTGACCAACTGGCAAAATAACTGCACAGGATCGTTAAGGTCAAGTAACTGCAATTGTCTATGCATGACAAAAAAAATGCATGCATATGGATTTGAGTTTAAGGATACTGTCCATCGCGCAACTTGACCATTGAAAATTAGATTGGAAAGCCTATACAAGTATAGATCTCCAACAGCTGCAAATACTGATTCAAGGAGACGTGGAGCCATAACCTGTGGGGAAAAGAATAAATAGATAAGGACGTGATCCCACACACTTTGTGAAGAAAAGAGAAATAGATGAAGTTCAGCAACGAGGCAAAGGACCAGTGTTCAGAGTTATGAATTTATGACGGTAATGATTCTCATGAAAGTTTTTGTTTTTTGGCTTATAATCAAACTACAAATTCTAGATAATTAAGAAGAAGCTAGACCACATAGGAACAATACTCTAATTTAATCTGCCCCTAATGCTCCCTAACAAATGTACCTCCCTCGTTGCTGGAGCCATCCTTGTAAACACATGATGCTTTGTAAGTCTTGGGATAAACTGCTTACCATAAACCACGGAGTGTCCAAGTGGAGTAGAGCCAGAATCTTGTAAAGAGCAGCAAAGATGAAGGGATGGAGGTAGCTTCGCAGGCCCCGCTGCCACTCCCATGTAAGGTGGCCATACCTGCAACCAACATCAAGCTAAGAGCCTAAGAGGATGTAGTAACAACTAGTACAGTAACACATGTCACGGCTCATTTCCTCAAGAAAAACATCTCGTTCTCGATGTGTACACGGGTTCAATACCGAGCGCTACGGCGGGGCGTAGTGGCTTACCCGAAGGCGACGCGGTGGGCGACCTCGAGGGACTGCCAGTGCTCGTCAGGGTTGAAGTAGGTGCGCACTAGCAACGCGTTCGCCGCGCGGAACGCCACCGCGAGCGCCAGCACCCTCCGATCCGATCCCAGCACCGTCCATGAAGGGCTCCGCCTCGCCTTCTTCTCCGACGACAGGGACGAATCAGGGTCGCCTCCGCCGGCCACTGGCGGCGAGCCGGCGGTTTGGGGTCGCCGGCGGTGGCTCATGAGGGCGAAGCGACTGGTTTCTCTCTCGCTGCCGACGACAGCAGCCCCAGTTCGGGGGCTGGGCCGTAGAGCCTGCTTGTGTAGCGGCGAGTTGGGCTTGCGTGCCGGCCCGGATTGCCCCAGCCGTGGGCCAGTCCAGCGGCGGCGGAGCGTGGCAGAGGGGGCGTGGTGCGGTAGCGGAAGCACAGCAGCGGTCGATGGCGGTGGTGGCCATGTCCGATTGTAGGAGGAGGTGGACAAACAATGTCATATAGAACGTAGGGGGTTACGTGTGACCCGTCGTGTAATAGGTCGGTCTATTAAGAGTTTGACCCGGATCAGAGTTGTCTCATAGTGTCGAGGATTTATCAATATTAAAATATGGTGACTCTACATGTATCTAGATTATGCTTTTTATTCCCTTTTTTTGTCAACAAGCATTGTTTCAAACATGTCAATCCTTATTTTTGCATAATTATTTATCAGATCTTGCATTGGCTGGAAGAGACCTATTTGATGTTTTTCCCCGTCCCCATTCTCTACTTGTGCATCAGATGATGGATCTCCACATGAAAACTCTCCTAGCTAGCTAGCATTCCTCAGTTGTGCAAGACGCTGTTGGGTGCAGACATCAGATGACACATGTGTTGCGAGATGTAGAAGAGAAATATGTGATCAATTTATTCTAACCAATATATGATAATTTGAATTTAATGATTTTGTGGCTAGGGTTTGAGAAGAGGGGGAAATGAAATTAAGGAAGAATTGGTTGATTATGACCAAATCCATTGGAGCTCGAATGAAGAGAGAACTTTCCTTGCCAGTAGCGCATAACTCCACAACAAGTTGATGCCACATTTGCCTTTTTCCATGGCGAGGATGACGAGTTTTCCTTACCTTGTGTATTGCCAGGGGCGATGTGGGACGAGAATCACTACACGATGGAACCCTGAGCCACAACTGCATGCGTAAGCACTGATAGGACCACATTTGTCTCCTATGGCTAGTGTCTGCTTCGAGCTTCATGTTGCATCCGTCATCTAGATCTAGCGTCTATGCCTCGCCATCGCCATAGAGCTGCTTGAAATGTTCGCGGGCATGGCGTTGCCACGGGACAAGCCACATCATCCTGCTTCACGAAAGCGGGCCGCTTATGGGTGTTACGCAGGCTTGTAGCACGGGATGGCCCATCGATGTTGCAATCAGGGCCCTGCCGCTTTCATCACTAACTACAGTGCACTAGTATCAGAAGAAAACCTGGTAACGTAAATGGGTCCATCCAAATTGTTACTGGGCCCAAAGAAGCCCATGTTGGTTACCCTCCTAAACCCTAGCTCGTCTCCATTCCCCGAAAGCAGCCATGGCGCGACACCACCTCTGCCTCCTGCTCCTCTTCGGCCAACCCCACACCGCCGCCCCTCTCTCCCGCCGCGCCCAATGCTCTTCCAACCTCGAAACCCCTGCACCTGCCGTTAAAATTGCAGATGAGACCCCGGAGGGAGCGTCGCCGCCGGGCCTCAACCCGCCCCGCCGCGAGGAGCCCCTCCACGAGACAATCATGTACATGATTCGTTGCTGCCAGTGGACGACACGCCTCGAGAACTCCATTCGCCTGCTCTCACCGACCCTCGGCATCATCTCCGGTGCCGCCGCTGCGGGGCGCGCCGACCTCACGCTCCAGCTCTTCTGCTTCACGTACCGCCAGGTAGGGTTCCGCCCGGAGCCTGCCACCTTCGACCTCCTCTTCCCGACCCTCACCTCCCGTCGCATGCTCAACCATGCGCGCTGCCTCGTCCTCAAAACCATGATGTCATTCTCCATCCAACCCAATGAGGCCACCCTTGCCTCCCTCATCGTGGCTTACGGCAAGGCCGCCATCCCCCAGGAGGCCGTCAAGCTGTTCCGGATGATGCCCGGCCTCGGCATCACCCGCACCACACTCTCCTACAATGCCCTCCTCGATGCCATACTCTGTCGTGGCCGGGAGGCTATGGCCAGGCGCATCTACAACACCATGATCGCAGATGGTGTCACGCCGGACCTCTCCACCTACAACACATTGATCTGCAAGTGTTCGAGCCTTCAGGGACATGAAGGATCATGGTGTCGCACCTATTAGTTTTGCTATAAGTAAAAAGGAACGGAGGGAGTATCTATCAGTTTCGCTACAAAATTGAGCAATTCAGCGTACAACATAAAATTCTTTTACTGTTTCTAGGGAATAAAATTGGGTGGTGGAGTCCACCAGGCAACAGAGCGTGGAGACCAGCCCAAATTCATGATGCGTGGAGGATCGTAGTCTGGCTCAGCTCGCTGGTCATTCAGATTGAAGTTTGTCCCACGGCTCACAGGCTTGGTCTACCACGGAAACACGAACGTTCAGTGGCGATGGGTACTCTTCACAAGCTATTGATCCACCTGCAATTCGACGGACGCCACATATGTACATCGGCGCATTCATCTGTTGGGTGTTGTCTTCTTCGTGAGTGTCTTCTAATCTGTTTCGTCATCCTCAATAATGCCATACTTAGGCTATCTCCAGGAAATCGCCTATCAGAGCTCGTAGCGTATTTTATTCGGGGCGGGGCATTGTTTTTGGCTCCAGCAGCCTCTCCATCACTCCCCGTAAAAGGCACGCTACCTCTCGACGCTACGCTTCTTACCGTAATCTCTCTCTTCCCCTTATCTTCTCGTGGCCAACGGCTTTGTTCCGAACCCCCACCCCGTCGTCCTGACTCCGATGCCGCTCCCAGATCCACTCACCCTTGCTGCCACTGACCGCCGCAAGCTTGTCCTCCCCTTGCACATCCCATTCTCAACTCAATCCTTCATAGTTGGAGGTCTCCATCCTAGGTGCTGGAGGAATATGGTAGATCAAGGCGGTGTGCACGATGTGAAGTAGTCAGCCGCCATCACTGAAAGCGACTGAGGTGACCAAGACCGATGACTTCCAATTCACAGGTACAACTTGTTCCTCCTCCACTACGGTCGTCGGTGTTCATTAAAGATATCTTTTGTTGTTGCATCTGAGTCGCTGGGTAGTTTTGTTAAATGGTATTGACTTTGTTCAAGTGTTGAGACTCTGTTCATTTCAACCAGGTATGGTTTAAGCTAAACTAGTGACACTAAATCGATCAAGATAAACATACATTTTGGTTTAGTTTGGTTGCCTAGTACCAAGGCCAAGATTCGCCTTCTTGAAAGGGTCATCAATATTGTTTAGTTTGGTTGCCCAGTACCAAGGTTTTAATGTTGATTGTAGTTTTTGGTCAAATGGTAATGATTATGAATCGTGAACTCTATTCTAGTTCGTTAGTGTGCACCTCAGCTACCTGGCTTCTTTACTCGTTTGATGCATCTTATGTTTAGCTCATTCATTTGTCACAAAATTGGTATGGAGAACATGTTGAATGGAGCGGTCAATTACACCTTTGGTATTGACCTAACTGGTGATGGCAATGTCGAAAGTCAGGAAGAGGTAATAATTGTCATTGCTCATTCCTCGCCGTCATTTTTTGTTGATGGATTAACCGTCATTGCTGAATTGTTATTAGCAGTCTCCTATAGCTGACCCATCTGGTTCCAAAGCCGAGAAGAAAAATCCTCATAAAAGATTAAAGAACTTTTCACCAATTGAGGATGAGACTTTGTGCTCTGCGTACCTCAACATGAGCAAAGACTCTATTGTTGGAATTAACCAATCCGTCACAAGTTACTGGTCAAGAATTACAGAGTTCTACAACAAAAATAGGATAACCTCGAATAGTCAGACCTTATGCCCTCTGCAGCACTGGTGGTCTGACATATCAAAGTACATCGCTTGATTTTGTGGGTTCTATGCAGAAATAGAAAGGAAGAACCCGAGTGGGAAGAGCGAAGATGACAAGGTATATTTTCAAGTAATACCGATCAGCTAATAACTTTCAATTTTTAAGTAATACCGATTGTTATGTTTAATTTTTAGGTCAAAGATGCTCTACAGATGCATGCTAGAATTTTAGAGAGCCCCTTTAAGTTTTTGCATTGCTCATTAATTCTCAGGCATGAGCACAAATGGAACACTTTCCTTGCCAGACTAACCAAACCAATTGCTGAAGCACAAGAGCAAACATCTGAGATAGTGAAGGATCACATCCTGCCTAAAAAAGTTGAAAGGCCGATGGGAAGGGATAAGGCAAAGAAGCTTCATAGCAGCAGCAGCACTTCTAGTTCTACTGCTTGTCTTGAGAGATGCTCCAAAAGATGCAGAATGATCATCAAGATTATGAGCAACAGGTTGAGGAGGCAACAAATGCTGCTGAGTATGCTATAGCTAAACAATTTGAGAAGAAATTGGCTTTACAAGAGGAAAACCTCTGTTTATAGCAACAACAACAAGATATGCTTACTTTGAAAGAAGTTGGCAATGCTGCCCGGGTTGATAGGAAATTAGCTCTACAGGAAGAAAACTTTCGTATTCAAAATAGAATGTTAGCTCTTCAGGAGGCCTAGCAGGAAAATGTGGTGATGTTAATGGATCTTGACAAGGTTACGCCTTGGGTTAAGGAATTTTACAAAAGCAAGCGAATGGAACTTGCTGCGAAGCAAGCAAATGATGTGTATTCGAGCTAGTGGTTCTATCGAGTAGGTTGTGATTCTATTAGCCTTGTTTGTGTGTATCGGTTGTGATTGTATCAGTATGTGTAAACGTATGGATGACCTCGTGTATCAGTATGTGTAAACGTATGGATACCCTCTTGTATATGTAAATGAATCTTGTTTTTAATGTGGTATACTTCTATCACTTGAATTTATATGATTTTTGTTTGCAGGTGCATTTTGTTCTATTTTTAGATGACCTGTACAATGTATGGTGTGAGACTGCCCATGTATTTCCTGATGTTGTTATCCAACTTCAGATGAAAACACTTTAGTTGAATTAGAAATGATGTGTATTCGAGCACAATGAGAGAGATAAATACATGTACTAGGATCGAGCAATACAGGCATAAGGAAGCTCCATAAAAAAATTACAGGCATAAGGAATAATAACCATATTTATTTCATCATCTGAGTGCCAACAAAAGCATCTGGCGCTGAGGCCTCAAGTGTTCACAACCATACATCATCACCCCATGATAGTTCAGATGATTCAGACCCAAAAGATAAACCACTATACCACAATAAACAAAAGATCTGATTCTGAAACACCCAACTGACTGAGAGTGCCCAATATCAGATGCCATCAAGCTACCCTAGCAACACAAACCAGTATCAAATTCATACAAGCTACCAAAGTACCCAACTTCCAGTATATGAACAGAATACATATGGTGTTGCAGTTCTTCACTTGCATTGCACTTCTTCACTTGCAATACCTGAAAACGAAATTCATTAAACATGTATCCAAACAAGAATAGAAGGAAGATAATGGGTGTCAATAAGATCCTTACTATGAAGTTATGTGCTATCATGCAAGTTCCACACATGCTCAATAAGATCATTCCTCAATTGTTCAGATGCAGGGCAGCTTTGAATCTGCCGATGCCTATTTATCAACTCTTGAACAGCAGGAACATCTCTGTTTGTATCTAGCGTTGCACGTGTTGCATTCTCATAGTCTTCAATCTGTAGCTGCTCCATGTCTTTTTCATATAATATGACCATGTTGTGAAGGATAATTACACAATCAACAATGTATTTGAGGTCAACTTCACTCCACAACCTAGCAGGGCGTTTGATAATTGCATATTGTGCTTGGAGAATATCGAAAGAACATTCAACATCCTTTCAGTACCTCAATTGTTCAGCTGCAAAGCATTTTTGCTTATTTGTTTGAGGGGAAGAGAAGCCAGTAACAAGCATTGCCCAAGGAGGGTATATACCATCCGCAAGGTAATAGCCCATGTTGTAATTGTTCTCATTCACTGTGAAATTAACAGCTAGTGCATTACCCTCAGCTAGTTTGTCAAACACTGGAGATTTGTGCAGCACATTAATGACATTGCAAGACCTAAGTGTTTCAACGAATGCATGCCAAATCCAGTAATCAAAGCTAGCAATAGCCTCAAGAATTATGGTTGGTTTCTTGTGGTGACCTCTATATTGGCCATGCAAGGCATGAGGGCACCTCTCCCACTCCCAATGTATGCAATCTATACTATCAAGCATCCTCATAAATCACCGTTGTTCAGCAACTTCTAGCAGCCTAGCAATGTCTTGTGCATTTGGTTCTCAAAGATAGATATCATCGTATTCTTCTATAATGGTCCTAGTGAATTTGTTAACACATTCAAGTGTTGTGCTCTCACCCATACAAATGTACTCGTCTAAATGATTTGCTGGACCTCCATAGGCTAGCATGGGCACGACAACTGTTACCTTTTGAATTATAGTGAACCCAGGCACCCCAGCAATGGCAGATGTCAATGAGCATTGCTTTTGTCATTCGAAATCTGAAAACAAAGACAAGGCTTATGAAACTCGGTACCACCATTGTTACTACCTAACATACAAAGGAGGAATGAGAACAACCTTTGACGAAACACATCATCCCCATAGACAACATCATCTACAAAATAGTCAGCGTGTAACCGATGGTGTCCGCTGAATCGGTCTCGTCGAACAATATGTCACCCCAGCACTGATCCCCCCACCGAGGTTGTTCCTCTTAATGTCAGATTTCAACTACGGCTACCAACAACTCATCTGGCATTGAGGAACTCCCATACTTAAGTGCACGAGAACGACGCCTCCTCCATGCCATGCCTACAACAGATCGAGTAGAGTATGCAGGGATCTTTACAAATCAACATCAACCCTAGCAACCGAGTATACTGGGGAATCGATGCGGAGAAAAGAAATGGGACAGGGAAGAACCAAGCAACCCTAGTAGATCAAGAAGGGAAGAACCCATACCAGGAGGAGGCAGGGAGGGCGCTATCGGGGTGGATTGTCTGATTCGTGGCGTGAAGCAACAGCTGAAAGACATCCACCGCCAATTCACCCTCCGTTCTGAGCTCCGCTGGAGACGGTGTGCTAGATTCACGCTTGACTTGGTGAGCCCCACATCGGCCTCTGCCTTTTTTATGCATTTGGGGAGGTGGCCTCCTAGAGATAGCCTAAGTGCGTAGCTATCCTTCACCGACGTCGTGTGTTCAAACCGGCCTGCCAGCAAATATTTTTAGCAACTACTAATATAGATTATACTAATAAATAATAACTCATTGTAAGAGATGTCTCTGGTACCTCTTAAGTGGTATGTTACTAAGTCTCCTGCACAAGGTTTCCGGTTCGAACCCGTAGGTTCTCCAAATTTTTTTTAAAAACCCCACAAAAGAGCCATATACTCAAAAGCTGGTTTTGATCCTTGAGCTCACAGTTTTGTTTGAGTTTTTTAATTGAAGTTTTCAAGTCTTCAATTTGTAATGATTTCTAGTTTCAATTTGTGATGTTAGATGATTCGTCATAGGATCTGAACTCAATCAGTGATGATTTCTTATTTCAATATGTGATGATACATGGTTCTATCATTATAGAAATGCCGTCTAATTTGATATCATGTGGGACCCATGAGTGTTCTATAATGAAAGTCTATATATCATCACAGATATGTTAAATCGGAGACACCGACTTAGAACGTCACCAGGAAATGTTATAAATCTCAAGATTTGTTGTAGTGCGTGCACCGTCGAGGAGGAAGACCACAGTCATGTGCTCTTGTGTGTTGCTGCATGAATAAGAGAGAAAATGAGTTCTCATGAATAGAGAGAGAGAGGAATGGACTCCGGCACTGGGGCACACCTCGGACGACCCCGCTGATGATGTGAAGGAGCACCAAGTCATTCGAGCCATCGTCGTCGTGCCTTGGAGCCGTCGCCGTCGCGCTTTGAAGCCACCGTCGTCGTAGAGAAGTGTCGCGCGCTGATGAGGAGCCGTAGAGGAGGGTGTCGCATGGCGACGAGGAGAATGAGAGGAGGCTGGCTGGTTATGCGGTGGATGAACCTCACTAGGATGGTGGTGTGAGTGGCCGTGAGGATAAGAACGCTGGTGTGCCTCATGGAGAGAGATACTTTTTACTAGTGAACCGTGGTCTCATGAGTTGTGAGATATTTTTTACTCCTGCATCCGGAGAGTGCGCCCGTAATTTTGGTACCCACGCCCAGAAAGCGAGCCCATTTTTTACTTCCGCGCCCGAGAGCGTGTCCCTGATTTTGGTACCTGCGCACAGAGAGTGCACCCGTGATTTTTTATTTGAGCTCAATCTTTTTAGTGTCGGTTGTTTAGGATTCAGGATATTAAAAATAGATATTTGTAGTATCGGTTGTTTAAAATGGTCAAAATAGGTTTTATTTTTCGTGTCGGCTGTCATAAGCAACCGATATCATAAATGAATATTTTTCATACCAGTTAGTTAAGACAGCCGGTACCAAAAATAAAAGACTATTTTTAATAATGGTTGAAATTATTAGTCATCACCATAAAAAATCTATATGTTGTTATAAACCATTTTTCTACTGGCGAATGATGAGACTACACACTTCCCCTAAATCCCGGTGCAGAACCTGGCCAGGACAATTCGTGTTCCCTACAGAAGACGCATGCATTTGAGAAGCCACTTTCCGACAGACAACCCAATGGTCGTTGTGGGGTCAGTGTGTGTTACTACCATTTGCCAGCTGGTTGCTCCTTGTTTGCTGGTGAAAATATTTAATATTGTCA
>VSTD030003739.1:0-10699 GCA_008808055.3 Sporobolus alterniflorus | reverse complement strand
CTTGTATGTGATGTATTATGCGTTATTACTTCAGTAATGACACCCTGTAATGATCCTGGTTAGGACTAACCATCCTTGCTTAAGCGTGGGATGTCGCACGTACTTTCAGAAATGCCAAAAGAGTATATGCGAAAAGGATGTTAGGGATCGAGGTTCCTTAGCTGATTTACGTCCCACGCGTCGACTTGTGCCACATCGTTGGTTTACTGGGGTTACTCCACTGAAGATCGAGGGCCACACACTTTCTTCAGAGTCATGGGCATGATGGCTCACATTCCTGGTTGCCCTGCCACGTCGAGCAGACCAATGCTACTGGCGAGTGGGCCTTGTCCCCACTCGCAGTGAGTGGGGTGTTATGAGGCTTGGGTGGTGAAGAGGCCGGTGTGACTATCATGTCGTGCATGATCCTGGGCGTGGGTTTCGAGTGGCCACTTTGGCTTCCTTGGTGATATAAATGGTGGGTTGTGAGGTGCTGAACTCCTCACCTTGCTATCTCAATCTTCACTGAGTTGGAAAATAAATGCCCATCCTTGCCACCGATATCGATGCTCGTCCCGCTCCGTTGCCCGTGATGGCTAGTGATGGGGATCGTGGTAAGTGTCCTTGGGGTGGGGGGCCCAGCCATGATGGTTGTCAACCATCGTGCCATCGAGCAAGGACAGACGCCACCCCTGGTTGGGGCTAATCTTCGGCAAGGTGACATTTTACTCTACGCTGGCAGTTGCACGGGCCTGCTTCTTGTCATTGCATTGATCTCCACTTCTTGATTGGTGTAGGCCTTCTTCATCTTTAGGCGTGGTGGTGACATCGGCAGTGGCCATTGAGCTGTGGGAGCGGCTCCTTGCCCAGGAGAGGGAGCTATAAAGTGGGGAAGGAGCCATCACTGCGTGGGAGGATGGATTGGCGGCATTCGAGCGTGCCCTTGGGAGGGTCTAGGCCAAGGCTGCCCAACAGGACTACCTTGCCTGGATGTGCGCCTTTAGTTCCCAGTTTGAACAAATCATCGGCTTCAGCCGCGCATTAAAGGAACGTCAAATCCTCTGGTGCCAGTAGGAGAAGGACCTGGAGGGGTGAGAGGCGATGCTGGCGTAGGAGCAGGCATGCGGCCTACATCCCCACGAGGGGTAGGATTTGTTGGCGGAGTTAGAGGGGATTCGTGCACATGTGGATGCAATCGGGGGTGAATGTGCTGCTGAGGCCGGGCAACTGTCACAGTTGGTCGTGGGAATTTCCAATGCCCTAGCCGACCTAGGGATGTTGCCCGTCCAAGATATTACCCATTTTATGAAATCAACCCAGGAGGTCTTGACGGCAGCTTGTCTCTTTTTAAAGTGCCTGCAGGAGGCACAGGCCTCTGGCGCTGGTCCATGGGATTGAGCTCAGGCCGACCACCATGCCTGTGGACCCAAGCTATCTACTTTGCCGTCTTTTGCTCTAGTTTTCATCATTTGGAGTGGTTGTAATGTACATATTCACACACACACACACACACATATATATATATATAACGATATGGGAAAATTTAGGCAGGCCCCCTCGAGGAGTCTCTTGAAGTGGTCGGTAGGTGGTCGCGCCTAACTTTTGTCACTGTGTGCAGCAGTCATGACGCAACCCACGCAGGAGCTGCCCGCCTTGCCATTGTTGCCAATGTCATAGTCGGTCGTGGTCGTAGTCCCCTTGAGGATGTTGCTTGTGCCTCTTCTTGCCACCCTTGATGCCTCCCTGGTGCTTTGGATAGCGTCATTGGATGGTGCCTCCCTGCCCCTGCTTCCTGGGGGAAGAAGAAATTTGTGCCTCGCTGCTGGTGGCGTACTAAGCGATGATGCTGCGCAGCTCCTCGGTGGGGTACATAAAAGTGTCATTGTGTTTCCCCTGGCATGGGACCCTCATGCAACATTTAGGTCGTGCGCTCATGTCCCCCTGGAGAGCCTATCGGTGAGTGTGGGGCATGGCACGCCAGCCCCGTCACCATGATGGGGGCTGGGGTGCAAAGTCAGTTGGTGGCGGTGGTGCCATCATTGTCGCGGAAGGCTTCACAGCTGGCCTCTGCCAACTGGTCCCGACCCAGACCGGACTGGAAGTTGGGTCTGACCGGTGCCAGCAAGCACACTCCGCTAGTTGCGCAGCAGCTATTGCCTGGAACTCTGCTTGTTGGCAATACATCTTGTCCATTCCGTCACTAGTGGGTGAAGGTAGGGCAATCAGAGCCTTGGTCGCACCGGCCCTGATCTAGCCTTCCTCACGGTTGGTAGAGCGAGCTGCTCCCTTGGCTTGAGCTTGGGTGGTGGTGAAGTCCACCATTAGAATCCTCTCCACCTCAGGTGCGGGCTCATGCCTCGATGGCTCGAGCAACAGGGTCGTGACCGTCGTTTGCTTGTCAACGAGTTTGCTTCATTGCTGTGCCATCTTCAGCTCGACACCAAGTTGCCAAGCACGAGCATGTGCTCATCGCCCCTCCTGAGGAGTGCACCGTCGCTTGAAGGAGTGGCATGTGGGGCGGCCGTGGTGCCATCACTCACAGTTGAACCATCATCATAGACTGGATGGCCGGAGTGTCCTCCTGCCACAGCAGGGTTGTGACGGGAGCAGACGGAGCCCCCGTGTTGAGCTTCCTAGGAGAGGGGAGGCCAGAGCGCCCTCCTACGCTTGAAGCCATGTGGAACTCCTCGGTGGAGTCCTCTATCATGGCCCACCGTGGGGACGGTGGCACGCTGTGGGTTGAGCCCATGAAGGTGGTGCCTGAGTCGCTCATCCTAGGAGAGAGGCTTAGGCCGTCGAAGTAGATGGCGATGAACTCAAATCTCCCAAAGCGAATGGTTTCACCTAGGGAGAAGCCACCGCAAGTCAAGCGCTCGCCGTCAGCGGAGAAGGCAAGCGCGGAAGAGGGAACCATCGGAACGTCCAGAGGAAAAGCACGCTGCAAATCCCCCTTCCTGGCGCACCAATGGTCAGTGTTTTTTTCACCGGCAAACTATAGGGTGGTCAAGATCACATGTTTCAGTTCCGAGGTGGTGTTGTGAACTATGAAGCACACTATGATCTATCCTAGTTTAGGCCCCTCCTCAAAGGTAATAGCCTTACATCCAGCAGTTTGATATTGAAAATGAACAGTTGTTACAAACGGGGCTTCCCCGGCAATCTTCTGGGCTCCTGGGCGCTGAGGTGGAGGGTTCCCGAGATGGTTTTTGGTGCTGCCATGTCTGGTGATGCTTTACTTGGTTGCTAAGCCTTCCCACGTGGGGGCCGATGTGGACGGGCTAGCCTACTCCCTGCACCGTCCTACCGCATGTGGATGGAGACTAGGTGACTGTGCTGCCTGACAGGTGTTGTCCCATCCCATCGCTCAACAGTGGGCGGTGGCCCCTTTTCGAAGGTGCGAAGCTCCCGAACTTGGATATTTAACGTGGTGTTGACTGCCCGGGTACCTGTGAGACCGAATCTTATATGGAGAAGGTCGCCTTTACCCGGGCATGCTTATCTCATGTCATTGTTATCATGACAATTTATGTGTGTACCCTTGGTAGAGTTTCTATGTCAGGCGACAATGAGATAGATTCCTACACTCGAGTGCCTGCTGCCAAGTGCACGTGGGGCCTGTAGCCACACCCTGTCATGTTTGGCGGTAAATGTCGCCGCTTCTTGAGGCCCCGATGCTTAGTAAAATCTAGGTGATACTGGAAGCTCCTGGATGGATCGACTGGATGCCTGGGCCTGTCCCAGGTCGGTGAGGGAGGCAGATGAGGCAAACAGGTGGTGAAATCCTATGTGCCCACGTCTACCGTAATGAGGAAGAGAGATGGCGCAGATTACTCCCGGGTTTATTTCTTTTTAGGATGATGGCCCCTCCTCTTCTGCCAGGAGTGATGGGTCATATCTGGCATAGGGTGTATGGTTCCCTAGCCGTTTGCTGTAGGAGAAAATCAGTTATATCTTGAATTTTATATCGTAACCGATGGCCTGCGGTACCTAGGTACTAGACCCCAGCAACATAAATCTTAGTTTCTAGTGGTGGTTGTGCTAGTGCTGAATGTCAGAAGCAGAAAGTACGCGGTCAAATCATGGTGAATCAAGCACGGTAGTAAAAGGCTATTGGTGGATCAACTTGCATGGTTCTAGAACAAGGGAAAGACGACCTCTATCATTCTAAGACTAACTCCAACAACGCAGGCAAACGCAAAACTGCCCCATGCTGGCAACTATCCATAGCTAATTTGACATCCAACAAAAGAGGCATAAGCAAAAGGCAGTTTGGATTTGAAGAGAGAGGACATGCAAAAATATGTTGCATCTCTCCTCAATGCATTTTGTTGGCACAACAACCGGAACCTGAGTCGCTCATCCTCACCTCGTCGCCGCTGCACAGGGGCTCTGCACCAAGGTCGTTGCTGCTGCCCAAGGGTCCACACCGAGCTGCCCAATCCAGGGTCCACGCCGAGCGGCCTCCTCCGTAGCTTCCTCGCCTCCTACGTCATGCTCTGCCTCACCCTCGACACCCTCCTCGCCGCCCTGCGCCGCTGCAAGCCTACTACCTCTCCAGCCGCCACCGCTGCCCAGGGAGAGAAGAATGTGTTTGGCACAGTGTGAGGCCGAGGAAACGGGAGGAGAGGAGAAGAGCAAAACAAAGCGTGCAAGCACAACGGTGATGGCCTTTGGCTCCCTGCTTTCCTCTCCAATCCTTTCCTTCCCGAGCCCCTTAATGCAACCTCCTCCTCATACGTAGTCTCCGTCGATCCACCACGGCCGTTGCGTCTGGCACCCGCTGGAACATGGTTGCCACTGCAGCCACCCGTCGGAGACGACGTCCAGCAGCTCTGTCGGTGCTGCCTCTTATGAATGCATTGCATTGTTGGACATTGCTACTGTAGAACAAGGAAAGCATGTACTGTACACATGAGGAATAGTAACATTTGCCTCTCAAAAATGCTTTTCATTGTTGGAGTTAGTCTAAGAAGGCTATTGGTGGATCAACATCAATGGTTCTCGAACAAAATGGAATGCCAAAGTCAATTAATTTAGAGAAAAGTAGAAACAAAATAAATGTTTAGATCGGCATCCCTTTTAAAAAGAGGATTTTTATAGAGTCGTATACTACTTTTATGAAAAAATTAGTATGACTAGAGAGTAGTTTTGGAAGTGGGAAAATATTTATTATAATTATAATTAAGGGTAATAATTGAATCATTACTTTTTTATTTTTTTACTTCCTCCCTCCACACCGCCACCACTCGGTTTCTCCATCATGTGCTGGTAGGACATGCACGCCGCCAGGGTGGGCCACCGGTGAGGGTGTGCCGCCACCGTCATCCTCCCTCCACGCTGCCACCACATCGATGTCACCATCCCCTTTATGCCGCCGCAACCCATTAATGATATTTGATAATAAATTTAATATTAATTAAAAGAATGTTATCGATTAAGATTACTAAAATATCCTCATACTCCTATACTACTACTAAACATACTACTATACTATCACGATAAAAAAGGTAGTATGAAATATTCTATGTCACTAGATTTAGTCATACTACTCTTTTCTAATAATAGTATACGACTCTGTAAAAGTCATCTTTAAAAATTAGGAAGACATAGAAACCCTAAGCACCAGTAACACATTCAAGGTTACGGGTGGTTGTCAAGGTCTACTAAGAGCATCTTCAACAATTCTCGAAAAATTAACTCCCTAGAAGTTGAGTTTAGGAAGTTTCTAGACCTTTCTGAAGGAAAAAAAATCTTATGTGCTCCAATAGTTCCTAATAAATTGGGTCCTATAAATTAAAAATTCAACCATGTGACTATTTTGGTGGGTCCATAATTTTTTTATGTTGGTCGAAGTCATCGTCGCTTTCTCTCCACCACCATTTTGTTACTGAGAGATCAAAAGCAAGAATCACTAGACCATTTTTCCATATAGAAACTGAAATATTGAATAGAGATTGTAAAATTTACTACACTTGTTAATGAGAGATCAAAAGCAAGAATCACTAGACCATTTCGTTTTCATATAGAGACCTGGGTCATACTAACACAGCATGAAACATACAAGCTTAATTTCTACAGCAGGGGAGGTGAGGGGAGGGACACACCTGCTGAGGGAGGCACATCACATAAACAAAGGTTGGAAAAGTTTGGAATGATTAGCTGATTGGCTATTCCATTGGTGCTACAGAAGGGGAGGTGAGGGGAGGGACACAGTGGCAGAAGGCAAGCTCGTGGCGGCGGAGGATGGGCTCACAGCAGCTACGTCGATGACGTCCTCATCCCTGCTGGATTTGTTTTAGGCAAACCATTAAAAGGGAGTTTGACTTGGCTAGAGAAGGGGAAGGGAGGAGCCAACCTGGTGAGGTACGCGGCGGCACAAGACAAGGTGGTGGAGGGTGAGCTCATGGCGGTGGCGGAATCATGTATAACAATTCTAGCCCCAAGGAGAGGGAGTCGGGGAGATTTGGCACGGGAACAACGATTTCAGCATCGGAAGCAGATTTCGCCGGTAGTGACAAAGAGGTCTCCAAATATGGTGACCTGGGGCCTCAGATAGAAAGTTCCTAAGTTTCAGGAGTAAGTTTAGTGTACTGTTGGAAGTTGATATTTCTATAATAGCACCCTAATTGTTGCTTAGGAAGTCTTTTTAGAAAATTGTTAAAGATGCTCTAATACCTTACAAGCAACTGACTACAAACGAATAGAATCAAGACACATTTTTCATTGCAAACTTTTTTGTCTTTTGGAGGGAGTATATAAATCGTTGAAAGTTTACTATGTTCTATTCCCTTGTAATCAGAGCGTGTGGAAGAAGCAGCTTAGATTTTTCTTAATTAACACAGCTCCTAAATGCTGGGCACGAGGCATCTGTCCCCTGGGTACGGGCGGACCCAAGTAGAGGTCAATCAGAGCAAGTTGCCTGAATTTGTGCAACGGGTTTCCTGTAGATTGCTCAGATTTGTAGTGCTACCGCTGGCCATGTTGGTCCAAACTCCATGCCAGCCCCGTCCCTTCTGGATCAGAGGTGAAAGACTATTTTTGGACCATCTTATTTGTCTTTTACCATTCAAAAATATCGACATAATACATGGAAAAACAATGCCAATATTAATCCTCAATTACTCTTTTTAGATGAAACGAAAATTATCAGCAGTACAACTGAACGTAGCTGCAGAGAAGCCCTAGCGTTGTCTCGACAAGGCAACTCCTTATCAGCCAGGGGGGAAAGTTGAGGTTTCTTATTAGCCACTGATTTTTTTAAAAAAAATCTTATGATGCGTCTTAATTTTTGTTCGTTATTAACCACAACCATCTATTTATGTGGCTTCATGGTGTTAAATGACTTATTTGCTCCAAGTAATAACTTATCATTGAAATTTATTTAATATTAGCTATTTCAGTAGACTTTCAAATTTAACAGTTTAAAGCAAACGACTAACAGATCTATATGTTTTTTTATGAAACAACAGATGTATATGATAAGGAATGAACAACATTAGGACAATAATTAAGGGGGTTGATTCGTTTTGTTGGCCCACAGACTGCAGCAGGCAAGGTTTGAGATATAAACTTACATCACGGTGTGAAATGAAACTGGCAATGGTCAATAAGGGGAAAAGCTGAAATTGATGGTTAATATAGTAGGGAGATTGAAATTTCTTGATGACTAATAAGGAACCTCAGTTTTTTTTTGTGGTTGATAAGGAATTCTCCACACGGAGAGACCATGCCAGCACCATCGAAATGTTATTGTAGTGCCGCTTTTGTAAAACATTTTTTGGCATTAAATTTTTCTTTAGATAGTATTTTCTTTTATTAGTATACATACAATAAAAACTAGGATAGTTTATGCAATTACCCTTAGAAATTATTCCCTTCGTCTTGAAAAGAAAGCTGTTTTAGACACGATAATTAAAAAGAGGTAAAAAATAGAGATTGCATGAAAAACAAAGAGTAATTGAGAGATAGAGATACATTGGAAAATGATAATGACTTGCTTTTTTAGACAACTTTTAAATTCTAAAAATGACTTACTATGTGGGATGGAGGAAGTAATAGTCCAAATTACTTGTATCTTTTATGATAGAAAATAAGTCTTCGGCATGTGTGGGACGGAGGAAGTAATAGTCCAAATTACTTGTATCATTTTACCTAGAAAATAAGTCTTCGGCTTCACACAAATTGTGCTTGGTAATTAATTCGTGTCTTGAGGAAAAAAAAGGCGTACAAAAAAGTTGGTGGATTCGGATGGATCCATTCCCTCTTTTGTGGTACTCACCGCCGGAGTCCAAGTTAAAAATAAACACCTTTCATTTCGTTGCTCACATCATCAATGACATTCATTGCATGCCGGGTCCACTCGCCAGCGTGCACAATTCTGGCCTTGTGTGAAGGTTTTGTTGATATTTAGATATTAATTAGAAGTATTAAATATAATATAATTATAAAATAAATTATATATATATATAAACTAATACGTGAGATAAATTTATTAAATCTAATTAATCTATTAATTATAAATTAATTAGATTTAATAGGTTCATCTCATAAATTAGTCTTTAACTATATAATTAATTTTATAATTAAACTATATTTAATATTTTTAATTAATATTCAAACATCTAATTTTTAGTGAGCAGAAACAAAGGCTAAGAGAGAGAGAGTCAGACAACCTTAATCCAATCCATCTCACCTCTGCCACTTGACCTCCGTCTCCAAGACAGTAGGATTCAAACAAATCTCTCCAGCCAAGGCGGAGCTGCCTCTTGCGGCTGGGCTGCTGGACCTACGCCCCTGCAAGCTGGCCCCGAAGCCCCCGGCTCCGCCGCCTCTGCCCCTCCCCGCGCGCCGTCGCAATCATTCAACTGCGGCCGCGCCCGCGCCCGCGGCTGCGTCCCCGCGCCGAGCCGTCCCTGAGCTCCACTCCACCACCGGTAAGGCCCTTTGCAAACCCGACTCCCAGGTTTGGGTCGCTCTCCTCTTCTTGCTTCATACCGGCTTGCTGATTTGGTTTGGCGGCGCGCAGAGCTGGCGGACGCCAGTATCGTCTTCCGCTTCGGGCACCGGCCCGAGGTGGTGGAGGCAGAGCCGGAGCAGGCGAGCCATGGTCCTAAAGACGCTGAAGAGGCCGATCCAGATGCTACAGGCTCCCTTGCCTTGGACCATGTGGCCGGCGAAGAGCAGCATACGGAACCGGAACAGGACGTCCCAGCGTGCGCGGAGGAGTTGCGCCCGCACTTAGCAACCGAGGCTTCGCCGATGGTCCCACCTTCGGATGATGAGGCCCCGGAACGGGCGGTGGCCGGTTCCGATGCCGGTGCTGTAGCTGAAGGCGGGCTGACCGCTGCGGGTACGATTTTTTCGGGTGAATCCGAGATGATTGGTGCTGGCCTTGTTCCCGCGGAGTCGACGGCGACTGGTACGGAGGGGAGCGACGACGCCTCAACCGTTGATGGGAGTGGCGGCCAGGAGGCGACGGCGATGGCCGGTTTGGAAGAACCCCACGAGGACGTGTCGGAAGGCTCCACCGCGCATGATTTCGACACCGATGTCGACTCCGAGTCCAGCACCTCCAGCGGCGAAGAGCAAGGAACCCAGTTTGGAGTCCCGCTGCAACCTGTGGTACGCCTGTTTTCCTGCGTCTTTGCTCTAATCCTCCAGCAGACTTGATGTGCAGTGTAGTCTGTTCATCATGAATTTACTAGTTCACTCAGTAAATTCCCTTCAAACTAATTGATCTGTGGCAAATGGAAGGCGGTAGCTTTACACCGAACACTGCAAAGGGGAATTTTCTACACCTGCCAATTCGTTCCATGAAGTACAAAGTTCAACATAGTGATAACTGCTTCGTTAGTTCATTGCTAATATTGTGGACAAAAACACCCAACTTTTGTCACATAATCTTTGTTTCCCCATGTTCATGTCTGAAACTGACAGACGTATCTTAATTCAATTTTTGGGATAATTATGTTGTCGTTTTCCCCTTCTGTACTCATTCTGTATCATGTATTATATCTCGCGTTGCTGTCGTGATACTTTTGCTTGGTTGTGTCAAATCACGACCATATCTTGTAGGGGGGCACATCTTCTTATGCTAAAAGACAGCCTCTGTCTGAAATCACCACATGAGATAGGCACACAAATTAGCTGACGCACACATATCCTTTAAATACTCTATGGTTTGTGGAATTTATGAGGAAGATGGCAAAATCCTAGTGGACCGTATCTTGTGGGCAGAAACCTTTTGCAGTTGTGCTAATGTAGGGATATCTGTTCGCGGTATTGGGATGGAATCTTTTATACGCATATTTGGGCTGACGTGCTCATTTCTATCCTACAGGAGCAAGTAATGGTCATCTCGAAAAAAGACACCTCAGTTGTGAAGAGTTCTGATAGGTAAAACCTTGCCATCTTACTTTTATTTCAAGCATTTTAAACCATAAAGTGGTTAGTAATAGCTAACTGTTTCAGTGGCTGTATTGCAAACATTCTAAGTATCTCTATCATTCAAGCCTACCTTGCTATATGCCCTGTTTTCATTCATGTTCATAACATGAAGAGATGTTTTAATCATTTTGTCGTGTTGTAATTACATCTAGGATGGTTCCAGCAACACTTGTGTTATCATCAGGTGCAGCGATCTTGCCTCATCCCTCAAAGGTAAACTTTCTTCGCATTCATTTTGTACATGTCCGTGAAGGACAGAACAATTTGGTGCTCG
>VSTD030003738.1:0-10700 GCA_008808055.3 Sporobolus alterniflorus | reverse complement strand
AGAGGGACTATGACTACTATGGCCCCTACTACGTTCAACCTCACTAGCAACGTTCTCCTAAAGGATGGCACATTCCAGGAGGCATCAAGGCATATTCCCAAGACTTGAAAAGGGTTCGTTGGCCCATGAATTTCAAGACCTCGAGGATTGAGAAGTATGATGGGTCCACCAACCCAACCAAGTGGCTCGAGGTGTATCAGCTTGCCATTGAGGCCACCGGAGGGGACTCATATGTCATGGCAAACTACTGGCCAGTCTGTTTGTCATCATGTGCCAGAACTTGACTCCTAGGGCATCCTGCAGGGTCAGTTCGTTCCTGGAACCATTTGCGCTGGTGGTTCACCAGTAACTTCTGGGCTACGTACGTGCCCCCGGGAGTCGACTGGGACTTGGTTAGCATAATCCAGAAGAAAGGAGAGTCCCTCTGGGAATTCATCATCTAGCGGTTCTGCAACAAGAGGAACGTCATCCAGGAGGTCAATGATAAATCTATTATTATATTCTTCAAGAAGGGGCTTAGGGACACTTCCCAGATCTGTAAGCTCGCCATGAAGAACCCTAGGACATCGGAGGAGATAGTTTCTATCACCAACAAGTATGCCCTGGCTGAGGAGATGACCCTCGACACTAGAGAGCAGAAGAAGGACTCAGGCCACATGGATCAGCCTAGCTTATCCAAGGGCGATGATAAGAAGAGGAAAGCAGACCGTTCCATCAATGTTGTGGAGCGGCCGCGACGTCATAAGGAGTACCGGCCGAAATCGGGTGAATTTGAAGGCTTCCTGGATCACATTTCCTTCTTCCACCTCCAGGAAAGCACAAGACCCGAGACTCTGACCGACTACAAGGTTTTGCAGATGAGGTTCTCAAGATGGAAAAAGGTGCCAATCAAGAGAAAAAGCATGAGGATCCCAAGGTAGACTTCCCTGAAGCTCATAAGGAGGTCAATTACATCTACGGTGGTCGCGAATCATATGAGTCAAGGAGGAAGCAGAAATTCACAACTTGGGAGGTCTTGGCAATCTCGCACGCCACCCCCGATTACCTTAAGTGGTGTGAGGTCCCCATTACCTTCGACTGCAGCGAGCATCCAAACTTTGTGCCAAAGCCATGGCAGAATCCTCTCATAGTCAGCCCCATTGTCAAGGATGTCAAGCTAAATCGAGTCCTCATCGATGGAGGCAGTTCACTTAACATTTGTTCCTGAAGACCTTTGCCCAGATGGTGTTGTCCAGGTCCTTGCCATGTCCCAGTTAGGCTCCCTTTCATGGCATAGTGCCTGGGTCAGCAGCAACACCCATCGGCCAGATCTTCCTTCCCGTGACCTTCAAGACTCGGGAAAACTTCTTGACGGAGAACATATAGTTTGAGGTTGCTGATTTTGAGATTGCATACAACAATTTCTTGGGACGGCCGGCACTCTCCAAGTTCATGGGAATCCCTCACTATGCATACTTGGTCTTGAAGATGCCAGGGCCGCATGGCGTCATCTCCATCAGGGGAGACGTCAAGCGGGCTTTCGATTGTGATAGAGAGAGAGAGAGAGCTGTGAGACCACTGACAGGTTGTTGTTGTCCACAGAACTCAAAAAACCAAAGGAAGCCTTGGCCGAGTCCTCACCAGACCCGGTCATGCTCAAGGCCAAGACTTCCATCTAGCCAGAGGACACACTCAGAAACACAATCCCGTTGTCCATGGAGGACCCTTCCAAGGTGGCTCACGTAGGCAACAGTCTAGATCCCAAATAGGAATTCACGCTCATCAAATTCGTCCAAGAAAATAGGGACATCTTTGCATGGAAGCCTACTGACATGTCGGGAGTCCCTAGGGAATTGATTGAGCACAAGTTGCATCTGGACCAAAAAGCCAAGCCTATCATGCTAAGAAAGGTGTAATAAAAAGAGAGATAGCTAGGTTATTAGACGCCATTTTCATTAAGGAAGTGTACCACCTAGATTGGCTTGCCAATCCCGTTCTTGTACCCAAAAAGAATAAAGATTGGAGGATGTGTGTCGATTATAAAGATCTTAATAAGGCAAGCAAGAAAGATTCCTTTGGGTTACCCCGGATCGATCAGGTTGTGAACTCCACAGCTGGTTGCAGCCTTCTAAGTTTTCTTGATTGTTATTCTGGTTATCATTAGATTGTTCTTAAAAAATAAGGCCAAACCAAGGCATCCTTCATCACTCCATTCGGTGCTTTTTGTTGCACAACAATGCCGTTCGGACTCAAAAGTGCAACAGTGACATATCAAAGGGGTATACAACGGTGTCTACAATCATAGATTGGGCAAAATGCAGAAGCGTATGTTGACGATGTGGTGGTTAAGACTCAGGAAGAAGAGGGACTCATCTCTAACCTGATAGAGACCTTCGACAACCTGAGAAAATTCAAAATGATGTTGACCCCTGTGTAGTGTCCATTTGGTCTGCCCTTAGGAAAATTATTCGGGTATATGGTCTCCCACCGCGGTATTAACCCTAACCCAGAGAAAGTGTTAGCTATCACCAAGATGAAGCCGCCCGAGAGCCTCCATGATGCCCAAAAGTTGACGGGGTGCATGGCTGCCCTCAGCATGTTCATCTCGCGACTCGGCATCACGGGACTCCCATTGTTTAAGCTCCTCAAGAAATTGGACAAGTTCTAGTGGACTCAGGAGGCACAAGAAGCCTTTGAAGACTTGAAGAAATATCTAACATCCCACCCACTCTGGTAGCCCCGGAACCCCACGAAAACTTGCAGCTTTACATATTGGCTACAAGCAACGTGGCCAGTACAACTATCGTTATAGAAAGGGGGAGTCGGAAACAAACCGCAAGGTCCAGTATCTAGTCTACGTCATCAGCAAAGTGTTAAGCGACTCCAAAATTCGGTATTTTTATATCATGAAGCTTGCTTATGCCTTACTGATCACGTCTCAGAAGCTATCCCACTATTTTCAAGTGCACCAGGTCGAGGTGCACACATCATCAACTTTGGGCAAAATATTGAATAACAGGGAAGAAATCAGGAAAATTGCTAAATGGGTTATCGAGCTGTCTATGTATGACATTGTCTACAAGCCAAGGACAGCGATCAAGGCTCAAGCGTTAAGCGACTTTGTGGCCGAATGGACAGAGATTCAGACACCTCCCAAGGAAAGAGAACTAGAGTATTAGATTATCATCTTTGATGGGTCCTTACAACTTCAAGGTGCAGGAGCAGGAATTCTGGTAACATCTCCCAATGGGGAAAGTTTCAAGTATGTCTTGCAAATGCATTTTCCAGCATCTTACAATGCAGCTGAGTATGAGGCTCTACTTCGTGGTCTAAGGATCACCACAACACTCGACATCCACCGACTCAAAGTTCTTGGGGACTCTATGCTCATTGTCAATCAGGCCAACAAAGTGTGGTCATGTCTGGACGACAAAATGGTGCTATATTGCTAGGAACTCCACAAGTTAGAGAACAATTTCAATGGTCTCGAGTACTTGCATATCCTGCAAGGAAAAAATGAGATTGCGGTTGAGTTAGCCAAGCTCGGTTCGAGTCGGGTTGTGGTTCCCACAAGGGTCTTTTTGTAGGAGTCATATGAGCCAAGCATTGCGAAAGCTTTAGCTAAGGCCAACAAGGTGGCCGAGTCATCCCAGGAGACTCCACTCAACGAGGGCATTGCTGAGTCACCTGAAGTCACGGAAATTCACTCAGGTTGGCGTACCCCATTCATGGTATATCTTAGAACAGGGAGCTTGCCAGAAGATAAGGTTGAATGTGAATGATTGCATCGACGGGCAGGACAGTACACCCTGGTTAATGACGAGCCCTATCGGCAAAGCGTTAATGGTTCTTTGATGAAATGCATCACCCCAGATGAAGGATGTTCCATCTTGCAGGACACTCATGTAGGAATTTGTGGTAGTCACACGGGTGCAAGAATGCTCATGGGTAAGATGTATAGGTAGGGGTTCTTTTGGCCAACTACCATGTCTGACACTGACTCCCTAGTTCGTCGGTGTGAGGGTTGTCAATTCTTCGCTCGCCAGAAACATGTGTCATCTCATCAAGTGCTGACCATACCAATAGCATGGCCTTTCTCCACATGGGGGCTAGACTTGGTAGGTCCATTGAAGAAAGCTAAACGTGGATTCACACACATCTTTGTAGCAATGGACAAGTTCACCAAATAGATTGAAGCAAAGTCGGCAAGCTCCATAACAGCAGCCAAGGCTGTGGAATTCATCCGTGAGATCATTTATCGGTTTGGCGTCCCCAATAAAATAATTGCCGACAATAGAACCCAGTTCACTACGAGGGAGTTTAGAGGCTTTTGTGCAGATGTAGGAATCAGGATCAACTATGCCTTAGTTTCACACCTGCAGAGAAATGAAATAGTCGAACGATCCAATGGTATGATCCTATGGCGTTTAAAGCCAAGAATTTTTGATAGGCTAAAGCCTTATGCTAGGAAGTGGATAAAAGAGTTGCCATCAGTCCTGTGGGCTCTATGCACGGCCCCGAGTTTGGGCCATAGGGCACACGCCATTTTCACTAATATACGACTCTGAGGCAATGTTACCCACCGAGGTTGAGCAAAAGTCTTTCCAACTCCAGCAGTGTTTTGAAGAGCAGTCAAATGACTCCCGAGTTGATGACTTAACCAAATTGGAGAAAATGCATGAAGCAGTAGTCATTCAGTCAGTAAAACACCAACAGGTGATGAGGCGATATCATGCATGCAACATAAGCTCTCACAACTTCAAAGTTGGGGATTTGGTCCTACAAATAATTCAAATGACTAAAAACCAGCACAAGCTTTCCCCGATTTGGGAAGGACCCTTTGAAGTAGTCGAAGTGACTCGGTCCGACTCATACAGACTGCAATGGGAAGACGGCTTAGAGGTTCCAAATTTCTAGAACATTGATCAACTATGACTATTCTATATGTAGGTAATTCAGTGTACATTTTTATTCTTTGCCTGCTGCTTTAGCACACATGCCCAATTCATCAGCTAGGGGTTGTATTATGTACTCATACCATTTCCTATAATGAAATAATATCTTTGTCATATTTTTCTTTTATCTTTGTAACAATATTGCCACTCATTTGTGAAAGACTCCACATGGTCCAGATAGATTACTGCAACATCTTACAACACGATCACTTAGTCAGAAATAGACCAAATAGAATGCAAGACCCGTTCAACGTTTGAAACCTCAACATCTCATCACTTCACATGTTCAAGTATTAGGTCATGGGCCACACGACTAATGAGCACTTAGACCGACTCGGTAACCCTTGTAACCTATGTGGATCAAGGACTTCAAATGTCAGGTTAGGTGAGGCCATGATACTAAGACCCGGTCACACTCAAGAAAAACTCTTTGCTCAACAAACTGAGTGAGGTCCAGAGCTGGATGGTCAAAGACTTCGAATGCTCTTTGAGCTAGGCGAATGACACCCACAGTCCTGAGCACTAAGTTGGGAATCGCCTAGCGATAAAATCCAGACTACCCGAATGGTCTGGTGCTTATGACTCATACGCATGGTGACTTTGAATGTCTGAGTATAAGAGACTATGTAGACACTAAGTCCTATCTAGCCTATGAGCAAAACCCTTATCCGACACACCGAATATGGTATAAAAAGTCGAATAAGTATGTACTCGAATCTATTAGTAATCAAGTCATGAAATTGCGCACAGATAAAAAAGTGCAGTTGATTGACAATTGAAGTCATTTTTATAAAAATGTGACTTATAGTATTAATGATATCCACAAAGTATTTTACAAAAGAACCCTACACGGTGAGATCTAAGCTAAATCTATGACATGTTGACGGGGAGCATTTCGATGACCCGAGTTACCGTCTCAGTGGAGTCTTCGACCAGCTCACCAACCTCCTCCTTGGTACAAGTAGCCACGAACCCTTTGCCTGCCACGTCCAAGTCGACCTGGGGTAGAGGGACTTTAGGATCTCGAGAGTCAAGCTTGACATTTTCCTCATGTTGGAGATGATAATCTCTTGAGATCGGGTCGGCAGCATGTCCAGAAGCACAGGGGCTTGGGTGGCCGAGGCCGGGTCTTGGGGATAGAAGTACACCACCACGTTTTCAACCATCAACTTCAAACCGCGCAACTCTATTTCAACTGCTGCAGTATGGGAGAGAGGTTAGCAAAATAAAGATAAAATACTCGAGCGACCAAAGGAGAGTCACATACCCTCAAGCTTGTTGGTCAGCCAAGTGTTCTGTGGCAGTAGTGGTGCATCCCGACTAACCAGACTCGAAGAGTAAGAAAGGGGGGCCCACTAAGAATAGGCCCACTTGGCTAAAAGATCTGGATTATGATGCCCATAGCCCAAGAAATTTAATAGATAAACTAATCTTATAAAATAGGTAAGTAGAGATAGAGTCATAATCGACGATGACAATAACCGATTCGGATCTTCCTTGTAATCCTACCCCTTGACATATAAAAGGAGTAGAGAGGTAGAATGAACAGATCATAATACTCTATAACACAGGACGTAGAATTATTATCCTTCAAGCGAGATGTAAATCTATCTAAAACTCTTATGTCACTTTGTGTTTTTATCGATTTCCCCTCTCATGATCTATTGTCATATATTACTACACATGTTCCTGCACATATTGCAGGAGGAGCGAATCGACGAGATAATCTGTATCTTAGCAGGCACAGGCAGGTCTGTACACAACCGTTTTCCATAGGTTGACGGACAATCTTTCCATATTAACTAGAGTACGTTGGCGACCTTCGTGCTGCTCTTCGGCTTGGGCATCTCCACGTCGGCTTGGCCCTGCACTGGCTTGCCGTCCCGGCCGACAGCGGCCTTGCCGCTGTTCCGGTAAATGGCGTAGAGGACGAGCTGCACAGTCCCCAGGAAGCTCCCGCACCCGTTGGGGATCTGCACGGCAGAAAAAAAGACCATCAAGATTCGGAGCCCGAAATACGCAGACAATGTATCTGATGCACATCACCCATCTTATGCACAGATGTATATCTTCCATCGTCCAATAACGATCCGAGAGTCGTCGGCATTTTTACAGTTTTAATACCCCACTGCCCTGTACAACTGTTTGCAAAAACAACTAGTTGCACATAAGGGCTGTGAGAGGATTAAACTGTAAAAGTGCCGGCAACCCTCTGATCATTGTTAGACGGTCCATATGGCAGATGTGTATATGTGCACAGGGTGGATGATATGCATAGGATACAGTGCCGAAATACCATGGCGTGCACGCAGTCTATTACAGTACTCCTGGGAGCACAACCTAGCGAGCACAATTGACACGTTCGCGTGCTTGGGCGCTGCCTGATCTCTTCGGCAACGTCCATTACCGGTGCACGCGTGTGCCGGCAAGACGAGGGCGTGCGTGCGAGACCACGGAACGGAGCAGAAGCGCCTAGACGCTGCAAATTTTTCGGTCCTTTTTCCTTTTTCGTCACAGCGCTTACAATAGTCGTAATCGTAAAGAGTTGCTGAATGAATAAACAGGGCACGCTTAATCAATTACCGTGACGAATGGGTCGCGTCCGAGCAGGCCGTAGACGAACCACGACGTGCCGCACAGGAACACTGCCAGAGACAGAAGGAACGGCATGAATTCCACGCTCTTCGTCTTCACCACCAGCCTCTAGAGTGGACAGAGACGCACACGCACACAGCAGGTCAATGGAAACGCCGATACAGATGGAGCCAAACCAACCAAAACAAGGTCTCGTTTACGTACTTACCATGATGGAGAGCGGCGAGGCGTACATGCAGATGGAGCAGATGGTGGCGACGAGGCCGCAGAAGAGCTTCCGGCCCTGCCCGTGCAGCGCCAGCAGCGACACCAGCACCACCGCCGTGAACACCGCCGCCACTCCCGACGCCAGGCCCAGCATCCGGAGCCGCGTCTTCCGGCTCGACGCGAACGCCAGGAAGATCACCACGTACACGATCTCGATCACCGACCCGGCGCCGTTGATCGTTGACACCAGGATGTTGTTCGGGGACACGAACGGCAGACCGTACCTTGAGATGCATTTTTTTATCAATAATTTTACAATTTTTGTTGTTACTTCTACAAACTATACTCCGTGAAATGTAAGCCTAGAGAGAGGAAAAAAAGGAGTGTGCGCAGCAGGATTGTACCAGGCTGAGAGGAGGCAGTTCAGGAGTGTCATGTTATACGGCACCCCGGAGAAGTCCTCTGTTGATTTCCTCTTGTTGATCCTCCAGAAGGTAGGCCTATTCGAAAAAAAATTATGTATTTCTGTTTAAAAAAGTTTGACATGGCAGCAACAACAACTGAACTTACAGGTGCGTAGCATGCTAGAAGTTTCCGGTTTAAAATAATGAAAAATAAATGAAGCAAATTAAGATACCCCAAAGCTCTACAGTACTACTCTGTTAAACATGGGGTTTTATTATATTTTCCTACCATGCAGATATCCATAAAACTGTGCATGGTTTTGGTATGCTTTTAGTGCTGTGTCTCTCACGATGGTAACAAAAACCGAGTCAAAAATTGATGGTGCTTCTGCATCAGTACTTACACCGGGGATAAGAAGAGAAAGAGAGCAATGACATTTCCTGAAACAAGCAAACCAACCAAAAACATGTAAATTAACTGGACCCACATGATCATCACCAAACAAACACCCGAGGATCGAGGAAGCAGCGATACACTCACCTGAAATTCCGAACAGGAACTTCACAATGTCCTGCATCTTTTCACCCTCTCTAAATACTTGTTGCGCTCACGAAACCTTCTCCTTAACCGAACCAGAACAAGACCAAACTAAAACGAGCTGAAACTCTGCTCTGCTCTCCTCTTCAGAGCAGGAGGTGTGCAGTAGTGCTGATATGTTACAGCAACTGGCCAACAAGAACAAAATTGCGAAGAAGTTTGTGGATGGATGGAAGGTTTGACGGACGGCAGCATGTTTATATAGGAAAGAGTTGGAGGGAGGAGGGCATCGTTGGTGTCAGGCGCGGGAGGGATAGGGAGAATTGATTGCGTTCTTATCTGGACCTCTCTCCCCTTGAAAACGAGTGCTGTCTCATTGGTGTGGCATTCTCGGCCACAGAAGTCAAAATTCGGCGTCGTGATCGGTCTGGCATTCGGTCCACTAGTAGCTGAGGAAATATTATGTTCTAGTTTTTGCTTTCTGATGTATAAACACCCATGCAAATTTACGCACAATGCTGCGATCATGCCCATACACTGGCAAATATCGCAGTAGGTAGCAAAAGTCCTACACAAATGGCTCCCGGATTGCCAGCACACGAGCTGATCCAAGAGAGGATAAACAAACACGCAATACATGCGGCGGCTCACCACAGAAGGCCGGCAGAGCGAGCTGCTAGCATCATCAGCAGTCCGGAGGTGTCGACGAACGGCTACTGATCTGTAAGGCCAGGACCCTGGTCCATGTGGCGACGCTATCCGAATATCATATCCTGCTCAGGGGCGGAGCTGTGTGTAACTCATGGTGTCACAGGACACTAATGAATTTTGCTCATCTCCATTAGAAATATGCATTTAATCCTGTTTTTTAGCTTGATGACACCAATCTAATACAGAATGACACCACTGAGCCTTGAGGCTGGCTCCGCCACTGATCCTGCTGCCGAGTCGGTCGAACAACGGAGTCCATGCATGATTTCTGCCGTTTTTTGTCACTTGCTGAGCTTTCTGATTGTGTCGTCCAAGGTACGGCGCACCTGTGATGCGACCAAACTTTTGGATCGAGCCGCAGCCGCCGTGTAGAACGAGGGCGGCGGGACTAGCAAAGCCGCAAGGGGTGTCGCTTACGTACCTGATCGCCCCAGTAAATTAAGCACGTCGGCGCACCTGACCGCGATGGCAGAATATTTCCACGCACAGGGGATCATCTCCATCCATCTGCTTGGGGGCGTACGCACGTCGCTTCGGTGTAACGCCGCTCAAGGTCGACGGGATGTTCGTGTCGGCATTGACCAAAGAAAATATTGTGTTGGTTCCCTCCTCTTCATGGCGCCGACGAGCATGCTTAGCTAACTGACAAGAGGCATAATAACTGCACCCTGATTCTAAGGGTGAGCCCACGAATTTCATCGGCACTGGATCCGCCCCACCCTTGACTGGAGTGGCACACACTGCCATGCAAGGAAGGTCTCCATCTCTGGCCATGGACGTTCTCTCGTACTAGCTGTTTGCCGCAAGAACTTCGGGAACGGATTTGGTGGTGGGTCAGGGATGCTACCGAATGAATGGTTGGCAGCCACTCGAGCGCCGGAGATTGTAATCTGCAAATTGCAGCATCCTTCTCCTTCCCACGAAAGTGCTGATTCCATGAGTGGAGGACAACTCAAATACAAGAAGCCGAGAAAGATGAGTACATCATCAACAAGATGCACCCAAAGTAGTGGCTTAATACATGTGATAAATGGACGTTGCATCATGACATATGTTCAATGTCATTTATAGAAGTACTTACATGGATAAGGAAGGTGTGAATCATGAATGAAAAGGATGAAATATTATGAAACAACTGGATTGGGGATCAAATACAAGTTCACCCTACGCTCCAACCAGGTCACCACATTACTTGTAGTATAAGGAAATAAAGAGGGCAAGTCTAATACGATTTAGAAAGACTGATTCAGATCCCAGGATCAGTCTGTACCAAAATTATCATCAAGATCACATACGGACTCCCTTTTGGAC
>VSTD030003737.1:0-10702 GCA_008808055.3 Sporobolus alterniflorus | reverse complement strand
GTTCTATTATTGTATTCCTTCGGAGGGTTCTTTGTATATTTTCCCCTTCATATACATGTATATATTCGAGCCTCCGGTCCCAAGATGAACACAAGTGCTATTCATAACAATAAGAACCAATATGGCTTTATTAAGACATGATCCATACAAGATTGTATTGCTTGGGCTTTTGAATACTTGCATCAGTGCCATCAGTATTGTTACATTAAAACTGGATTTTGAAAAAGCTTTTAACATTGTGGAACACAACACCATCATCACAATGCTACAAAGACTAGGTTTCCTTGACAAATGGGTGTCCTGGACAGAGGAAATCCTCAACTCGGCCCACTCTGCTATACTCCTAAATGGAGTCCTAGGAAAGAGCTTTCAATGCAAGAGAGGGGTAAGGCAGGGTGATCCTCTATCACCACTCATTTTTGTACTAGCTGCTGAATTTCTACAACATGTTTTGAACAAAGCTGCTGAAAGGGGGCTTCTTCAGTGCCCCTTGAACCTGCCACACACCATGGACTTCTTGATCATCTAGTATGCAGACAACACAATTCTAGTTCTTGAGGCTTCACAAAGACAAATTTTCTGAAAGGAATTCTACATACCTTTAGTCAGTCAACTGCCCTCAAAGTCAACCATGCCAAATGTTGCTTACTCCCAATCAACATCTTGAATGAAAAGGTTGCCCAAATGGTTGGAGTTTTCGGCTGTCAAGTAGGCACTTACCCTTTCACCTACCTAGGTCTCCCCATGAGTACCACAAAGCCCAAGGTGGAAGATTTCACCTCCCAGGTGAATAAAATTGAAAGAAGGATTTCTGCCATAGTGACATGGTTGACAATAGCAAGCAGGGCCACTCTGGTAGACACGGTTATCTCCTCAGTACCAATCTACACCATGTGCAGCATCAAAATGCATGTCACAAACCTCAATTCCATTGATAGAGCAAGGAAACATGGCCTTTGGAGAGGCTCAGACGTAGCAGGAAAAGGCAAGCCACTAGTTGCTTGGAACAAGGTCACTACCCCTAAGGAAAAAGGGGGTTTGGGATTGAAGAACCTGAGGGTAATGAATGAAACTTTGCTAATCAAGCACCTCCACAGATTCTATAATAAGGATGATGTGCCTTGGGTTCAGTTGATCTGGAACACTCGCTTTTCCAATGGACAAATCCCTCATGCCTTCCCAAAGGCTCCTTTTGGTTCAGAGATATAATGAAGTTCAGTGACCATTTCAGCAGTATTGCCACTGCATGAATAAGGACAGGGGACACTGCTCTACTTTGGGGAGATGTATGGAATGGGCACCACCTGATGGCTAAGTTCCCTAGACTCTACTCTTATGCCAAAAACACTAAAATCTCAATGGCCCATACTACTGCAACAGAGATGTGCATCAAAACTTCCATACCCCCATATCCAACAGGCAGCCCAGGAATTCTGTGCTCTCAATCAGATTGTAGTCCAAGCTCAGGAAAACCATCAAGACAGGGACAGGTGGACAGATATATGGGGATCAGCAAAGTATGCTTCCAACAAGTTCTACACACTAAACTTTGCTTCCATTGTGGCCCTTGCCCCCTTCAAATGGATCTGGAAATCTAAAGTCTCCAAGAAAATTAAAATCTTTATTTGGCTTTTCTTCAGAGATAGGATAAACTCCAGGAATTTGCATAGAAGAAATAACTACAAAATAGATGGAGATGATTACAGTTGCGTGCTCTGCAACCTGAACATTGAAGAACTATCCTATCATCTCATCTTCCAATGCCCTTTCAGCTCAGAATGTTGGAACTACCTTGGATTCAACTAGGACCATAGCCTTTACTTGACACCATCCAAAAGGCTAAGCAGGACTGTCACATGGACTTCTTTATTGGAAATATTCTCAATTGCAGCTTGGGAAATCTGGAAACAAAGAAATGGGAAGATCTTCAGAGGACTGGCCCCAACCTTCCAATCCTGGAAGGATAGCTTCCTTTATTGCACGAGAAGCCAAATGTATAGACTGAATCAAGACAACAGGCTCAGCCTGCAAAGCTGGCTAGCATCCCTAACCTAGAGTTTCTTTCTTAGTTTTTTCTCAGTTTGGCCGTTTGAGGTCAATCTCTGTTTGTACAGTTGGCCCTAATTTATTAGTAATAAAGCTCGACAGTAGGGGTCTCCCTTGCTGTAATTACCCTTCAAAAAAAATTTGAAATGTCCATGAACATAATAGCACTGAGTGCTCCATCTTTGTATTTTTTGAGAGAAGAAATCTTCACAAACCAACCTGATATACTTGATTCTTTTTTGTTTCACTGCAAGTAATAGAGCTAATCTGGATGGGATAAGCATTATTGTTAATGTGTCTTATTGTTCCTAGAACTGCAACATTACACAACATGATTTTTGAGATGTTGGATTTTATCTCATCTTAGGTTTTGATACCAGCACCATACTGGGTCAGTTATCCTGAGATGGCTAGGCTGGCTGGTGCATCACCAGTAATCCTCCCGACAAGCATATCAGACAATTACCTGCTAAAGCCAGAATCACTCGCCTCAGTTATCAACAAAAATTCAAGGCTCTTGATTCTCTGCTCTCCATCTAATCCAACAGGGTCTGTCTATCCCAAGTAGCAGCTTGAACACATTGCTGATATTGTCAGAAAGCATCCCAGGCTCCTGGTTAGCTTTTTGGTGTTATGTAGTTTATTCAAGTTCCTCGAAACCTTTGTTACCGGCACTTCACCTTGATTATTGTCTATGACACCAGATTATTATTTTTTTCCTTTCAGGTTTTGTCTGATGAAATCTATGAGCATATTATCTATCAGCCAGCTAAACATACAAGTTTTGCTTCATTGCCTGGAATGTGGGAGAGAACATTAACTGTAAATGGGTTTTCTAAGGTAATTAGATTGCCAGTCTTTCTTTTCCTTGCTTACTGTAAAGGTCCTTGAGTAATGGCCTTGGATCCTCAACTTTTGGAACATTATCTAGTTATTACTTCATCTGTGCATATGCTCAACTATTCTTGAATATTTAATAATCATATGTTTTATAGGCTTTTGCAATGACTGGTTGGCGTCTCGGATATTTAGCTGCCCCTAAACATTTTGTCTCAGCCTGTGGAAAGATTCAAAGCCAGGTGCATATTCTGTATTCACATCTCTTATCCTCCACTCCAATTTCTGTAAAAGGTGAAATTTACTGGTCTTATCTGTAGCCTGCCCTCTAACATATGCAGCTGTGCTATATTTTGAAATGAAGGTTGCAGCACAGTCCTTCAGAGAGGTTGTGTTTATAACATGACTTTTCAGCATCAGTATGTCATTTTGATTTTAGTTTGGCGTTACTAGCATACCACTATTATTTTTTATTACTAAACGGTAGCAACCAGTAGATCTACTGCAACCATCACTGCTTATTAGAAGGATATTAACCTCATTCATGCACAGCTAATTGCCATCCCCATCAAGAAATGCTAAGCCCCCTTCGGTAGAGCTTTGGCTTATGAAAAATGGGCCTTAGCTTTGGCCTATGTGATGGGGCAGCTTTTTTGGATTAGTTAAAGCCCTCTTGAAAACATTTGGTATACTGGCTTATGCCTGGCTTGTGATTGAGATAAGCTGGAGAAGCTACCTTTTTCAGGACTTTTGCTCACTATTCATTTTTTGAGACCCAGCTTTTGCACCCAAGTGCATATTCCCAAACTGTTTGGTAGGGCTTATTTGATAAGCCGATGGAAAAGCTACTCTATAAGCGCTATCAAAGGGGCCCTAAATATGGCATATAACCGATGAGATCTTAATTGACTTGAAATATTCAATATTAGATTTGCTATTGCTTTTGCTTTTGATTATGTTTTTCTTCACGTTCAACTTTTTTTGCTAGTTCCTGTGAGTTTCATCTTTATTCTACCCCAACTTGCTTTGGACTAAAAAGCTTTGTTGTTATTATTGTTGGATAGGTTATCTCCGAGCTCCTGACACAGCCTTTTCAATGCAGTTTACTTCAGGTGCTAGTAGTATATCACAGAAGGCAGGGCTTGCAGCCTTGAATTTAGGCTATGCTGGCGGTGAAGCAGTTTCAACCATGGTCAAAGCATTCCAAGAGCGCTGTGATTACCTATTAAGAAGTTTTAGGGACCTGCCAGGAGTCAAAATATCAGAACCTCAGGTAAGTTTGGCAGTACTTACTGAAACTATATAGCGCATAAAAGAAGTATCTAAGATTTTGAGTTTGCAGGGTGCTTTCTATTTGTTCATCGACTTCAGCTCCTACTATGGTTCTGAAGTGGAAGGTTTTGGCACAATCAAAGATTCTGAGTCCCTCTGTGTGTTCCTGCTAGAAAAGGTACAGGTAAGGATTACTCTGATTTTGAGTGCATTAACCTGGAATATGAGAACACTAATAGTGTTAGTTCTGGGTGCATTATAGGTTGCACTTGTTCCTGGGCATGCATTTGGAGATGATAAGGGTGTTCGTATTTCATATGCTGCGGCACTCTCAACACTACAAACTGCAATGGGGAAGATCAAAGAATCAATGGCTCTGCTCAGGCCCCCTGTTGCTGCTAAATGAGAGTGATACTTCTACCAGACAGTAGTGACCCTCAGACATTTTCACCTGCAGTGCTAAATCATAAATACACTGGATCAGTAAATGAAAATTAGGTTGTTTTTGTTGCTGCTTTTTTGGAAATAATTGTCTCTGCTTTGAGTTGTTTGTGTAAGAGATTTGGAATTTATCTGTGAGGGTAAATAAAGTAACTCCTCAATGTCTTCTTTCGTTTCGACTTGGCTGTGGTTTAGATTGTATTCTTTAGATGCTTACACATTCCATTAAGGATTTGTAGGTCGGGGGTGTCTAAAACAACTGAGTACTTCATGGTGCAGGGAAGCCCTAACGCCGTGTGCCTGTATGAGAACAGTACAAGAGAAAAGAAGTTGGTCCATTTTATGCCTGTATGATCAAGACTTCTGATAGAAGGTTCTGTTCCTACCCTCTGAGAGCCCATTCTGTCCCTGGATTCAATGATAAATATCTATCATCCAGATAATCCAACCAAAAAAATACATCGAAACATCATTTGAGTTTTCGCGGCAAGACCTAAATGTTAAGTGATGAAACATCAATAATAACACCCACGTGGAAAATGGTAAAAGAAAACCTAAAAGTTGGTCTAGCTACAAAGAGACGAGATACAGCAATAATCCAAATATTGCTCCTAAAGTTAACATGACACTTTAGGCATTTCTCAGCAACTGATAAGTAATGATATATAACATGGGCTGCCACATGTCTACTAGGAAAACATTTACATCAAGTGAAGGAATTTCCTCCTATATAAATAGAGCATAAAGTCCAGCAGAACAACTGATGAAAACTACTCTAGTTTGCGACAACTATTTCATCAAAGTTCCAGTCTCTAACAAGGTCCCTGGACACAGCACGGCTGCGTTGAAGGCGAGGAGTGCCCTCTGTGCCTTGACCAGACACCATGGGTGGAAAAGGTGTCACCTTTGATGTACCAACACTGGTAGAAGTTCCAGCTGGTGTTACTTTTCGAGCTAAGCAAGCAACAACAGCTCCACATCGATTCTCCTCCTCTGAACTCGATACTGAGTAGCTTCTAAGGGAGTGTGAGGGGCTGTTCATGCCATGACATACAAGACAAGCGAGGCTCATGTTGTACCAAGACAAGTCGGCAACTGCTGCAATGGAATAAGCAACAGTTAGGAAATATTTTACTATAACAAATAGGAGATATCAAATGCCCATGCTGCAATGCTTGTTGACCAAACCAGCAACAAACAATCAATTCCACTAAAATCTACACACGGAGTTTGAAACCAGCTATTGCTGCAGGGAGCAGAGATATTTCTAACAGAAGTTCCTTGTTCAGTTATGACTGGTGAAACAAACATATGACATGAACTTCATTTTTATTACTCTTTGCTGAAAAAAAATTGACTGACATGCACCACGATGCAATCTGATGCGCAGCAGCATTGGTTCCAATTGCATCTGCTCTATTATGGAAAAATTCCAGTCCACAGCAGCCATAGAATGCTATCTATTATGCAGATTTGTGCCCCTGGTAAAAGGAAATAACACACCTAGTCTGATTATGTTGGCATTTAGCAATGACAAGGGCTGAAGTTGTATACAAACTTTGCCATGCCAGATAATTTAAAGCAACTACCAAGGATATCAGCACAAACATAATAAAGAAAATATCTCAAATAAAGGCACAAAGTGCTTCCAAAGTGTTAGCAACTGAATCTAGATAGAACAGAAACTAATAGCATTGCTAGATTAGAAAGACTACGATATGTAGCTCTAAACGGTTTTTCCTCGGTTACATGAACGTAATCAGAAATTCAACACCTAAGAACAGAAGTGGATCGACATTGGCGAAGTAGAGCAGCTGCCCAGGGTCGATTTGACACCTCCGCGGTAGTACTTGAGAAGTACTGCCACATCTTCAATCTTTGGCTCCCGTCCATGCGCAACCGTAATCCGCCGCTCCAGCAATGCTCCCTTGCTACCTACCCCACCCATCGACCGCTCACAGCTTCTGCGGCGCCCTTCCTGCCTCACCGCGCCACCACCCCTGGAACCTTCTAAGGCCATCAGAAATGGAGGTCACCGGCCGCAGCCACCAACCCAAACCCTTAGCCCCATCGGTGACAACTGCCACCGGCGACGCCCTCACTGACACGTCGCACGCTCCACCACCACCCTCCACCGGTGGAGCTCGCCAGTCGCCACTGGCAACGCGGCAGCAACCCGTACTGGCACTGTGCTCCGTGCGTCTGAGAGGGAGCGGAGAATAAGATGATGCGATAAATGATATCTACCGATGAGGCAGTGTCGATTAAATCCACAGCCGCCTCACAGTAGTGGAGAGGCCCCTCATCCCCTCTGCTCGAAGAGCTCCGGCCCCCAGGTCGGCAGATATAGCTGCCGAGCATTGGTGGCCTCGCTGCTGCGGCTTGAATTGTTTATCGTGCCAGGAAAAATTAAGAGATGAAAATTCCTGCGGGCACTAGATGCCAACCCCGATTGGGATGAATTCTTCCCATCCCCAACCCCGTCCCTGTCCACGGGCGAAAATTTCTTCCGATACTCGCCCCCGGCGCAGGGATTGACGGGGTCCTCGTCCCCGCTACATCCAGCCGAAGTGTCAGCTGCAAAACGGAGGAAGAGAATTAGGAAGGAGAGCTCACCGTCGAAGCTGGAGGAGGAGGGCCAGCCCTATGTGGCAGGCCTCTGCCCTGTTATGGGCGCCGTGCGCTGGTGGTACGAGATCGAGCCGCTGTAGCAGAGTCCGCACGGGCCGCCGTGCTTGCGGCGCCGCTGTGGTGCTGCCCGAGATCTGAGCTGGTGCGGGCGGCGGGGTGGATAGAGACTTTTCTAGTATAACATTGGCAATGTTTGCAAAGGTTAAAATAGCATCCTGTTGCCAATTACCCCTGCTGCCTCGCTGACATGGCTCCTTCGCTCTTTTGCCATCGCCTTTTTGTTACCGCAGTCATCAGCGCGTGAAGCAATTTTCACCGTCGCCAGGCAAACGGAGCGCTCTTCCTCCCCGAAGCGCCGCCTCCCGCTTCGCAAGGTTCGAGCTGCTACGGCCCGCCGGTGGTGGGCGCGCTCCACACCCGACCCCGCTTGCTCGTCTTCCTCAGTCCAGCTCGAGCGCTCTTCCTCCCTCACTGCTACCACTGCCATAAGCCGCCGCCGGTGACAGCCCCGTACGAGCTTGCTCTAGCTCCGCCGAGACCTCAAATTGATGCGCGACCACCTCGACTAACTCCTAGAACAAACCTTGCCGAACCGAGCTCGCGAAATTTTAATCTTTCCCCAATTTCGGAGTTCTTCATTATTGTCAAGGGAAACTAGAAATTCATCCTCTTGGGTGAGTCTCAATCTCTGATTTTCAACGAGGAACGGCGTGCACGGGGAGGCGGGGCGGGAGGCGATGGAACTGATGGGCACTGCCATGATCCGCACCAAGCAGCTGGGCAGCCATCGTGATGCAGCTCGGATGCGACGGCGCCTTCGTCGGCTCCGGCATCTACTCTGTCTTCGTCGCCTCCGGAATCGAATTAAGCAAACTGGGTTGTGCTAGACAAGTACTGGTCAAACTACTATTGCAATATATTTCTTTGGTGCAGCGTAGTTTCTTTCATTCTTCTCTTTTCTTAATTGTATGCTGCTGTTGCTCAGGGAGTTGAAGCATGAAGAGAAGCGTTCTGTGGAGGAGCTTCAGTGGAACATCGTTGTTATGAAGCGTTCTCAGCCTAAAGTCCTCCGACTGGATCTCGTGGGATCTCCTGATAAGGAGTCCAAAGCAACCTGTATAATCTCGCCCGTGCTGAATAGTTCTGCTGGTAAAACGGCAACCGCTCCCATGGCCGGGAATCGTGCGGCCAGTACAACGGAGATCGTAACTGCAACCTCTCCCGCCTGGTGGAGCTCCGCGCGATCTACCTCCAGCACAACGGCTTCTCCGGTGAGCTGCCCGCGTCGCTGTTCGGGCTCTGGAACCTCGTGCGGGTGGACCTCACGAGGAACAAGTTCACCGGCGTGATCCCGCTGGATTTCAACAAGCTGGTCCGGCTCGGCGGTTGGCCATGGTGGAGGTGCCGCGGCTGCAACTGCAGTGCCCGCCGTGGCGGCGGCGGCGAAGTCCGGTGGGTCGACGGGGTCGAAGAAGCTCATCTTCTTCGGGCCGATGGCGGCGGCCCCGATGTTTGGTCTGGAGGACCTACTGCACGCGTCGGCGGAGGTTGGCAATTGCGTGACGGTGAAAGTTGCCTCCGTTCGGCCGGAACGGTGAAAAGGAATCAATCCACTGATGACTGCCGTAAAATGAAGTGGCAAACAAGTGAAGAAGTCGTGGTAAATGGGCGGGAGCGTTCTAAGAGGGTAGTTTGGGGATTGTCAACCTTGAGAGTCTTATAATAAAAAAGGCTCGGGTGGATAGGAGGAAAGACTTGACGGAGGTCTCGACTTGTTCTGACTGACTTCCTCGTCCTGAAAGCTCACGGGAGCGGCTACCATAAAAAAACGAAAAACCGATGGCGTGTACAAGGAGTAGTAGGATCCTATGCAGTTGCTGCCTGCCACTTACATGTGGGACTGGGTTCATATGTGCGGTTGACTACAGTGATTGTAGAGGATGCTAGTCCTATGTATAAGGTCATGTGTGGTCGTGCACACCACCCTGTACACGGTCACGTGGTTGCACACGTCACCCATCGCAACCTAGCTAGGGCTAGTTGCAAAGTGCCACAGTGTAGTGGTGGTACCGAGTTAGAGGTGAAAAAGCAGGCAGCACAATGTGGCGACGGTGGCACTAGGGATGGCAATGGGTTGAGTTGATCAAAAACCCAACTTGTGAACAAATATAGTCGGGTTGAATTTGATACTTGAACCCGCACCCACGAGTGAAATCTAGCACCTGAACCTGAATCCGTCGGGTTTCGGGTGACCGTCGGATTTTATAAATGTGATTCTTTTTGGGAATGTTTGGATTTCTATCTGTTTTTTTTATTTCAGGTTCCTTTTGAGTTTTTCGGGTTCCTTTCGGGATTTTTTTGGGTGCACCCACAGGTGAAAAACGAAACTCGCACCTGAACATGGTTCTATGCAGGTTCCGTGGGTGTAAAAATAAATCTGAACCCACACCTGTTGGGTCTAAAACCTGTGGGTGACCCGAAACCCGAACTGTCATCCCTAGGTGGCACTGAGTTAGGGGTGGAGGGGCTATCGGGAGGGAGGGAGCGGAGGTGGGGGAGAGGGGGTGGAGGCAGCGATAGCGATGACCATCTCGAACCGTAGAAGGGGGTGGAAGCGGATCAGTGGCAGACAGGACTAAAGGGGCGGGCTGCCGAAGGCAAGGGGGAGGGGGTGTTGGTGATGTGCCCAAGTGACAATCATAACAATTCGTATTAAGGCCCGCATGGATTTGATCCTAGTCAGATTAGGGTACTAATGAGCCTACGACGATGAAGCTCAGTAGCGTGCTCTATAAATATGAGGGGCAGGGGTAGGGGCGACGATATGCACACATGCCACCACGTGAATCCCTAGCCGCCGCCTCCTCTCGTTTGAAATCTGAAGCCCTAGCTACGCGTATGGTGCTAGCACTGCCACGCGCGGTGTTCCATCCTTTTACATGTGGACTCCGTGGTGGCGCTGCTGCGATTGCTGCTACGCTGATCGGCTACGACGATGTGGAGGTTGCTGCTGGAACGACCACGGGGAGGAGACGATCATGAATAAGTACTTCATTTACACCGACACGCGACTACGTTGGATCGCTGCTCCAACTCTACTTCTACTACTCAACATGTTTAGTGGTGACGATCCATGATCTGATACTCGCAAGTATTCTTGAGTGACACAGTAGAAGTAGTGCTAGTGTAGCCTACCCATTTCCCTATAGTGGTATCAGAGCCATCTTGTGTAGTTCTTGGTCTGGATCATGCGCTATGGTGATATGTGATGGTTTTAAGGGGTTGGAGTGAATTGCGACATGTGACCGAATGATTAGTTCATACTCCTTCTCTGTTATATGTGCAACTTGTCTCTACCAGCTGGAATCACCATCAGGACTAATTGTGCACATAGTTAGTAGATTGAGGCAACATATCGAAGTCATATGTAGCGATCTTCTCCTAATCAATGGGATTGATCTAGTGAAAATTGAGC
>VSTD030003736.1:0-10703 GCA_008808055.3 Sporobolus alterniflorus | reverse complement strand
AGAAACAAAAAAGTTTTGTGAATGGCGTTAAGTTCTGTCTCGATCTCGATAGTGAGGGGACTAAACACAACCATCTGGCCAAAAGGAAAGAAGCAAGAGCTAGTGAAGTGAGAAAAGCAGTTGAAAGAGACTCAACTTGGAGTTAGAACTTAGTGGGTAACTAAAGCTACCTCAACAGAGACGTAGGGATCACGGGTGGTGATACCGAGCTTTAGCAAATAAATCATCGTGTCAATCCTTTGGTTTACCTTCTTGTGTTCATGCTATCCGAATTGCTTGAGTGACTAATTGTTTCTATTGATTCTATATGTTGCATGAATAGACTATTGTATCTCTGGTCAATTCCTTAAAATTAACCTTATATGCAATCTTGAGTAGCTCTAAGTTAGTGTCGAACTCATCAGGAACTCATCAGAGTTTTCCACAAGTTTCTGTCCTGAGAAAACCGAAGTGTTCGGTTTGCTAAACCAGACTGTCCGGTTTTGGAGTTTGAGTTCTTGAGTAGATTCTTCGTGAATCTACTTCTAGAGGTTCGGCATGTTATTGTTATATCTTGCTTTTATTTATAAAGTGCATAGAAATTAATTGAATAGATTTTGTGGTTAACTCTTTGATAAAACCGCGCTGTCTGATTTGCCAAACCAAATTATTCGGTTTTTACAGTTCTAATTCCACTGCAAGTTTTGTTAAATTTTAGAATCACATATTCACCCTTTCTAGGTGACATCAAGGGACTTTCACATTAACGGCGGGCCCCCTAGGAGGTGCCAGAGATGAAGATCCGAGAGCGCCCACCATCAATGCTAGAAAATGTCAATGACGGCCCCCCTGGGAGGCGGTGCCTATGGTCCGGGAGCACCCACCATCAATGCTATAAAACGTCAATGACAGACCCCCTTGGGAGGCGGTGCCGGAGCTGGAGGTCCAGGATCTGCAAGGTGTGTTATTAACTTGCACAGGTATCATAGACAAAAGTAATTCTGCTCACGGGTCCCACTTTTCCTGCACTTGGTACTGTTATGGCTGACGACCCTTAGTCGACTTATGAGGCATGTGTAATTCAGTGCGACGCTATCTAGGTTATGCTTATGGCCTTGTTCGGGGCATGTGCCATCCGGACCCCTAGTACTCAGCAGCTAGCGTAAGGGAGGCGAAGTGCACACCCTTAGGGTATAGAACCAGGCTAAGCAGGCTACACACTTTGGACCCTCCATTAGCATTGACTTTTTTGAGGAGCAGCCATCCAGCAACATCGGACGCCAAGTAAGAAAATAACCGAGGGACCCCAGATAGCGTCATAGGTACCTCAAGCAGACCCGCCTATGACAAGATTGCAGAACTCAAATCAAAGGTGAGACAAGAAAAAAAAGTAACTGACCACATGACGGTTAAAATACACAAAATAGACATAAAACTGAAGCACAATTTTATGAACATAATTACATATCGGGTGAGATAAAATGAACACATGGCACCTCCAGAGGCCGCTCCTCGGGTAGGGCGGTGAAACCTGAAGTAGACTGGAGCTCGCCTCGGGTTCAAGGGCATGGGGTGCCAGTGGAGCCCGCCCCTCGGGCAGGGTGGTGAATGGTTGCAGAAACGTAGGCACAAATGTTCAGAGAGTAGTTAGAACACATTTCACCCTTACTCAGGCTGGACGCTTCAGCTGACGCTTTTCTTGGGGCCTGGACGTCCCAGATGTACCCCTTAGCGGGACAGATAATAGTTCATGTTTCCCAACATACGTACCAAGCAGTAAGACCAGACTGAGGTGCAGCAACCCACCGCTGACGGTGAGAGAGGCACCCAGGGAGCAGACCCATCCAATGAACACCTAGGCTTAGCCTGTAGCATGCTCAGGGTACGGATCCAAGCTAAGGCAAGGCGGTCCACCGTTGGTGGTTGAACGGGGCCCATAGGGTGGACTTCCTCTGGACGCGTCAGGGGCTTAGCCGCGCCTAGGGTTAAATTGCTCAGCAATATGGTCTAGGAACACTGCGAATAATTAACCACCTGACCTCTAAGGAAAAGGGCACTGACTCCTATAGTAGTCCAACTTAGCGAGCAACTCAACGCAGACCAATCCTTTTAGGCATAAAAAAGGGAGCAAAGCCCACTAAGAAGTGAGGCAAAAACCCAGAGGTGAAAAAAGCAGATGTGCTTTAAAAAGACGCAGATACAGAACCAGGTAGCCAAAATCCAAAATATGGCATCACATAGGAGAAGATAGTCCATACATGAAGACATCGACCCACCGTCGGTGAGCTGAGATAAATCCTGAGGAGCGGAGCCCGTTCAAGCCTCATTGAGGTTTAGCTGCTCCGGACCTATTTCTAGACACTATGATAATCGGAGAACATGAGAGGCATGCCTGATTGACTGTATGGAAACCTTGGGTAACATCTACGGGAACGGATCCCAGACATGTCGCCCGAAGGGTAAAACTTACAGAGACGCTCAGATGGGAGAGCTTGTTCATTTCATCGCTGTTGAGCACGCGCCGGAGCACAGAGTCATCTGCGAGAGTGGACCCACAAGGGAGAAGTGCAGAGAAGGTGAAACTGCTACTGAACGACAGCCACCTCGAGCCATTTCCTGGCGCGCCAAATGTCGAAGTGGTTTTGTGACACTTCCACCGGCACCGCTACAAGAGCAGCCCACTGTGATTCTTAGTTTGGAGTGGGCTTAAGTCACTTGATGTTTAGCTATGGATGAACATGGTGAACACAAAGATTTACGTGGTTCAAGCCACCGAAGCGTAATACACTACGTCCACGGGAAAGATGGGTGTTGTATTGTTGTGTGCTGGCTCAAGTCTAGGTTGAGCTTGCTTGAAGTGAGTATGTGGAGTTGAGGTCCTTTGAATCCATTGCCTACCCGATCCTTTTATAGCTCAAGGCTGAGAAGTTACAAGATGACCCGGGGCCCGACATGTGGTCCTGAGGTGGTTGAAACCCTATACAACGTCTAGGGTTTTAATGAATATGAGTAACTAATGATATATTCTGCGGTGTGGAGGACGTCCAGTCTTGTCGCCCTGCTGTACTGAACAAGGCCAGTGACGTGGTGTTGTCCTGTCGAGTCGCATCACCACTGTAGCAATGTCCAGGAGTGATCAGCTGGGCCGTCGTTGTACTGTAGCACGGGAATGTAGCGTCCATCTGCACGATTTGCTGGTCATGATGCCGTCGCCTGCTCAAACATCTTGCCGGCGTCTCGATAACGCTTGAGCGTGCCTTGAAAACACGCAAGCCTAGCTGCATGCCTTGGTCAGCTAGCCATTTCTTGAGGCCCGTGGCCCATTGAGAGCCGCGGGACATGTGACAGCGTCGAAGCCCTCCTAAACAGGGAGGCAAGATCCGAAGTCGCGGGACACGTGACAGCGTTGGAGCCCTCCCGAGTAGGGAGGCAGGGTCCAAAGCCGTGAGGCACGTGGCAGCGTCGGAGCCCTCCTGAGCAGGGAGGTAGGGTCCAGAGCCGCAGGACACGTGACAGCGCTAGAGCCCTCCCGAGCAAGGAGGCAGGGGTCCATAGCCGTGGAGCACGTGACAGCGTCGGAGCCCTTCCAAGTAGGGAGGCAGGGTCTAGAGTTGCGTGCCACATGGCAGTATGTCTTGCTACTTGTCTTAAACTTAAGCATGTATGCGGGGGTACCCGGTCTACAGATTCTGATAAAAGCATCAGATGATCTGTACAATTGTCGGAATGGATGGGGATGCGGCTTCTAAACTTGGTGCTGACAACTTGGAGGAATATTTTGATCAGAGGGTTATGACAGGAAAATGTAGGAGATGTTTAATGATAGTTACTATGAGGCTGATGATGTTGATCCTAAGTTTGGAAGTGGTGAGATGGATTTCAACAAGCCAGATGATTTTTGATCTACCAAACAACTGGGCTCTTGATGAATCTAAAAAAGGGTCCAGTGCCGCAGATGAGAAGCTACAAAAGCAAAGAAAAATTCTCTCAAGGACAAGGTGGAACTTGAGAAGGAGTTGGAAGAGTACTACAAGTTAGACTATAAAGACACCATTAGAGATCTCAAGACTCAGTTCAAGTATAAGCAGGTTCAGCCCAACAGTTTTGGTCTGAGTACCCTTAAGATACTGCAGTCAGATGACCAAGATCTGAACCAGTATGTTTTCATGAAGAAACTGGCACCTTATACGAAGAATGAATGGAATGTGACACATCATAAGAAGTTGGAAAAGGATGTGATCCTCGGAGGACAGAAGAAAGAAGGGAAGACCAAAACTGGCAAGAAATCCAAGTCTCAGGAATGCACTAGTTCTTGACAACCAGAGAAACTACTGTCAAGTGAACAAGAGGAAATGGGTGCTAAGAAGAAGTCCATAAGAATGACCGAAGGAAGCGTCGGAACCAGGAGTTGAAGATAACCACTGATAGACGACGGGCGTTCAGAGAGTTGGATTCAAAGTGTCAGAAGAACCATTGAGCACGAGAGTCCTTGAAGCTGCATCTAGAGAATTTCACTATTCTGTTCAGCATCTTATAATGGAATGAAGAAAAACTAAGTTAATATAGTAGTCGTTTCATATGTTTTGGGAGTTGCAAACTGGTGTCCTACTGTCCTCCTAGTAGAACATCTATTTCTCTTCCAATTTTTGCTGGCAGTATTGTGCATTTCCTTTTGTGAACCAATTTGATTCTGTTGAAAGTTAGCTGCTACTCTATTTTGTGTTACTTTGCTCTTTTTTCTTTCGTGAATGGTGAATTTATCTGTGGTGCCTGGTGGAGAGTTGGCAGATGAACTCCTGTATGCTAGAAAGCAATCTTTATCTTGTGAAGCTATAATGACATGGTTCTTGCCCAAATGGCTTGATGCTTTCAAAGTGTGATTGCGATGTACAACTTCATCTTAATTTGACATGCTAAATGCAAATATCTTGATAAGCCACCATTATTTGTTCAATGAACTGCAGTAATATATCACTGCACTATTCAGTAATCACGCTGGGTGCAGTAAAATACCTGAGGGTTTGTGAGAAAAGTACCACAAAACCTGTGATTGTGTGAAATTTACTCTTCTTTATTAATAATCTGTCATATATCACCCTTATATGTTTTAACTATAACAAAATAAGTTTTTTCTATATAAGTAAACATTGTGCTATGGTCTTTTACAAATTCCTCTCTCCCTCCTTTAGATTATAAAATCAATCTTTTTAGTAGCCTAAGTGTGAAGGAGCTAATTACCAAACTTGACACTTTTCTACTGCCATCGTTTCCAAAATAATTGTCGACAACTAATTTAAGGGAGTAACAAATACTAACATCGGAGCAATGCTGAAAGACGAAGCGTCTGGCAAGATACGGCGTAGATATGAATAGTATTCAAAACAGTACTGAACAGTGCAACTACAGCCCTCAACTAAATTTTGTACCAGGCTGAGATCTGGCGCGGGTCATACCCGATCATATTGGACCCTCCGCCCATGCCCATACATCGGAGGATGCATTTCCATTTTACAGAATTCGTTGAAATAGAGTATGCATATTGTTGATGCAATATATTAAAATGTTGAAACTTATTTCATCGCATTGGAACTTGTTTTATCGCATTAAACCAGTCAAAGAGCATAATTGTGTTTATCAATGCTACAGTGATACAAATAAATTACAGCGTCAGCGTGATTACTGCAGCCCGCAGGTCGAAAATAGTTCCATTGCAAGCCCAGGTCCGCCGCAGCTCAAACCCACGACGAGCCCACCAGAACCGCGCCATGGCGATGCAGGGGGAGGGCAAGCCGGCGGCCTGCGGCTCCCCTCTTACCAACGAGACCTCCAGCTCGGTGGTCCGCTGCAAACGCCGTGGCCCCTCGGGCGCCGCGGAGCCCTCGTCCTCCGCTGCCTTGGCGGCGCGAGGGAAAGGCAAGCAGTTGCCCCCCCGCCCAACATCCGGATCAGGGCTGGGCGGCAAGCGATGTAGTCCCGAGCACGACGAGGAGCTCTTGTCATCGTCGTCCGCCGCCTCTAAACGCCACCACCGCCTCAGCGTCCCGCAGTTCCGCGTCGCCTCTGCCCGCGTCTCCGACGAGAGAGAGGAGGGGGAAGATGTCGAGTCCGAGGAGGACCTCGACGACGGTAAGGACCACTTTGATTCCCTTGCAATCCTTCTGTTCCCTGTTCGTCATTAGCTATGGCCCTCGTATGCCACTGTGGAGAAATTTCGTATCTTTTCCACCACCTGTGCAAAGGGGGATTCTGATAGAATTGTAGTTGTATAACGGATGCAACTGTCTCTAGCTTACGGAATTACAATACAAAAAGGAAAAGTTCGGGAGTATGTTCTCTAGTTAAATGTAGTTTTCGACAGATATATTTTTAGAATATTAAGGACTCGGTCCCAGTCTCACTTGCATTAGCAATAGACCAGAGTTTTAAGCGTTTGCAGCACAGTTTTTGACAGATTTGCTAGTTACTTTTCAAAATTTTGGGCTCGAAGTTGTATGTCAGGCTCTTTTTTTTTCTTGTCTGAATGTCTGATTGAAGCGTAAGGGAAGTTGTCTATCAGTCCAGCTATAGGCTGTAGCTATAGTGTCGTTTCTTTTCTAATCAGAGACTTGTATTTACAGATATCTTGGTAGTTCTCTGGCATACTGATTTTCTTGGATCAATTCAATGCGACCTGAATGCCAAACATTGTTTTCTTCTTTACAGGTGGTATGGGCACCTTGGAAACCCAGGTGTGTGTGGATGCAAAATGTGCCATCTATCAGGCTTCCAAAGTCTAGTTTTGTTGCATTGACCATATTTCAAACTGAGCTTTTGTAAGTTTAGTTTTGTTGGTGTGAGCATGCCAACCATTCAACTTAGTTGTGCTTGAACTTGATTTAAGAAAGGGATAGAAAACAGTTTGTGACTAAAGGCTTGTAGTGTAATTTTGTCCTTCTGTTCTCTTAGGGCATTACTTTTGGGTTTTTTGCCACTTACTTGCACCTTACATGTTAACCGGAATATAGGGGAGGGCACGGACCGGGGAAGGACCAATAGCTGCAGGTGCGGATCTCCCTGTTTTTTTTTTAGTTTGGAGGCCTTCGATTTATTATCCACTCTGAGTATGTGTTCTTGGAGAAGTAGGGGCCATTCTGGAGTTGCTCTTTTCATGTTCAATGATCCTTCCATGTATTGTTAACCTTCAATCTGTGTTTATGGAGAAGTAGGGGCAGTGGGGCCACAGGAGCATCAGCTACAGAGCAAAATATTGCTGAGCGAGATTATGAAGTTGAAGAAAAATGACGAGCAGCTTGTTCCATTTGCAGACTTTCTACGTCTGGTAGGTGCAGACCATATCTCTCATTTATCAATAAAATTGGGCATGTCAGCCCTTTAATGGCCTTTGCTGCTGATAATGTTTGCAGGTGAAGGAGATCACTGGACGCCACTCAAGGGAAGTGTCGCACTGGACGCCCAAGGCGCTCCTATCTTTGCACGAGGTCAATGCTCAAACTTTAATGTTCTTCAATTCAAAACCTGGAATATGGTTTTGCATAGCATATACTAGATTTTTAATGTTCTCTTGCCTCATGAATACAACATATGCTTTTGCCTTCTCTGCTTTTGTCATGTCCATTGTGTTCAGAATATAGACACACCTGGCGATGGAGAAATTTGCCCCTTGAGCACCCTCCTCTCTTGTTATCTGTGCAGTTTCATCTTCTGCTTGCTTTGTCCTCATTTCCAGATCTCTCTCCATCAAACTTTCTATGTTAGCTCCCTTCTTTGCTTTCTTGGGTTCCTTGGGTACACCAACAGGCCTTCTTTGTTGTATACTTGGCTCAGCACTTGCAGCTTGAGAAGCTTCCTTCCTTGATAGATTATCAGTCCTAAGCATGTGTCTATTCCTTTGGCCACTTTCATCATCATCTTCCAACATATCCACCTCTGTATCATCACCTTCTATCCTTTCCACTTCTTCCTTGTCTACAATCTCATGTGTGTTACCAATTTGCCTGACAACTGGCGGTACCCTGAAGACCGGGTACCCCCACATACAAGCTCTAAGTCAAGACAAGGAGCAGGATGTGGATCCACGCGCTGCCACGCAAGCTGTAGCTTTGGACCACATCTCCCTGTAGAGGTGGGCTCCGGCGTTGCCACGTGTTTCTCAGCTTCGGACCTCGCCTCCCTGCCGAGGTGGGCTCCGGTGCTGCCATGTGTCCCATGGCTCCAGGCTCTGCCTCCTCGAGAGGAGAGCTCTGGCGCTGCCACGTGTTCCTCAGCTCCGGACCTCGCCTCCGTGTCAAAGTAGGCTCCGGCGCTGCCACGTGGCCCTGACGTCGCCTTCCCAAGAGGAGAGCTCTGGTGCTGCCACGTACCCCACGGCCCCCAGCGAGCTGTGGGCCACAGGAATAAAGAAAGGCCTAGCTGCCCCAGGCACGCAGCTGGGCTCGCATGTGTCTAAAGCATGGTCCCGTGTTACCGAGGCGCTTGGAAGGCGTGCGGACAAGCCGCTACAGTTCAATTCAACAGTGCAACGCAGGCCCAGCTGACCACTCCTAGACATGGCTACAGTGGTGATACGACCTGTCAGGATGGCACCACAGTGCTGACCATGTTCAGTATAGCAAGGTGAGGAGATAGGACGACTCCACGCTGCTGATGCCGTGCAAGACATCATTTGCTACTCCTAGCCATTAGGACCCTAGCTGCTGTATAGGGTTTCAACCACCTCAGGGCCACCTGTTGGACCTCGGGACTCATTGTAACTGCCTGACCTAGAGCTATAAAAGGCTTCTTCTCAGGGGCGGAAAAAGAGAAGGCTCAGACAAGGCAGACTTGAGCACAATACAACTCAGTTCTCCCGTGGACGTAGGGTATTACGCTCTGGAGGTCCGAACCACGTAAATCACCGTGTCCACCGCGTTCACCTAGAGCTAACAACCAAGAGGCTAAATGCATTTCCTGTAAAAGAACCACAGCGGGCTGCTCCTGTAGCGGCTCTGGTGGATGTGTCGCAAAACCACTTCGACATTTGGCGCGCCAGGAAGTGGGGGCTTGGTGTTTCTCGAGAAGTGATGCTTCTACTACTCCAAGTCGTCATCCTCGTGATGACACGGCGGCTTCACAGCCTGAGGCTCGAGGTGGCTGCTGTTCAGTAATAGCTTCACCTTCTCGCTCTCATGCGGGTTCACTCCCACAGATGAGTTCATGCTCCGGCAGCTGCTCATCCATGACGGAATGTACAAACTCTCCTAGTTGAGCGTCTCTGTAAGTTTTACCCTTCATGTGACATATCTGGATCCGTTTCCGTATATGTTATCCAAAGTTTCCATACAGTCAATCGGGCATGCCTGTCATGCATGATTGTTTATCATCAGTAAACTTGCTTTGGGTGCCTCTTTCGGTAATGCTAGTGGCTTGTGCATTCCTTGTAGTTTAGTGATGTCATTTATTTTTATTTGGAGTTTTAGATTATTTCTCTTCATGTGCAAGAAGACTACTTATTAGAAGTTTTCAAGGTTGCGAACCAGTCGGCCCCAGATGTTTGTAAGTTGTTACTGAATAAAGACATCTTCCTCTTTGCATCTATTATAGGGGGCAGGCTGGTGCATGTAGCTCCTGCTTACGCAGGATCTGGAGAAGGGTACGACCACTTTGCATCTATTATGCTGAATGAAAATGTGTGTTATGCAAAATTCTTGCTTACATTACTGCTTCTTTAGCATTTCCGCTTAGTCCTGATTTGATATCTGATTAGGTATGCTAATTCTTAGTTGATCTGTACAATTTGCAATTTCTGTAAGCATAAGGGGCATTACCAAACACTCATGTTGAAGTTTCTGAAAGCACCGACATAACAGGATCCTTAAACCATCCTGAAAGAATGATGCTTTCATTGCAAGCGAAATGTTCATCCATTGCGCTAGCACCATGATCACTGGCCTATTGAAACGCAACTTCCTTTGCTGCCATTTCTGCTTTTCCCTTACCTGAAGGTTGTTGGTCGTGCTGAACTCTATGATGCCTCCTTTGAAAGGCAGGAATCCCAAACACATAGAACTTGAGTTGGTTATGAATTGCAATTCTACAGTAATTGAGAATGCAGGAAAAAAGTTAACATAATGTTTGAAAGTAACACTGGAAAAAACATATGAATTTGAAGAGAGATAAACTCATAGGAAAGTTTGCAAGACGTTGGATCTCGTGTTATTTTCTTCTAAAATTTCTATGGAGGAATGAATTTCATAGAAATTTCAAAAGATTTGATAGGATGTAAAAGTAGGTTCCAAATGGTCTTGCAAGAAAATGGATGGAATCCTCCAAAAATTCCATGTTTTTCCTCCATTCTAAAGGGGCCTTGAAAGTCATATGCTAGTATGAAAAAATTCAATTTGGAGATACGCTTGATAGGAACGTAATATATGTGTTTTTTATGGATTGCTCAGTTGCCAGTATTTGCTGGATTGACAAAAAAATATATAGACCATGCTAAATCAATATAGAGGTGATAAGAACATGAGGTCATGCCTACTAAAAATAAGTAATTAAATCCACTCGACTCAGATTCTCATTTTGTTTCAGCATATTTTTTGACAACTGCAAGATTTATACTCACTCTGGATTTAAATTATTGATGTCGTTGACTTTTTATATTACGTTGGACCATTCATCATATTTTTTTAAGAATTATCATATATTTTGTTATGAGTTGATTTATCACTAAAGAAATTTAAAATATG
>VSTD030003735.1:0-10704 GCA_008808055.3 Sporobolus alterniflorus | reverse complement strand
CAATCTGAAATATGGACAGGGGTGTTTTCCTTTTTTTTTTTGAAGAAGAAATGGATCGGGTCGGGGTGTTTCGTCATTCAGCGATAGCAGATGGCTTGTGGAGTTTGTGGTCGTGGCGCAGGCAAATGTCACGGATGGCAGTCGCCTCGCTGAGGACGCGCCTCCGATTCTGGTTATGCGTATAATAGATTATAGTTGGTTAAATAGATTAGAGTTGGTTAAGCGTCTTACCACCGGAGTGGCCCTCAACTGGCTTACAAGGTAACATAATTAATCCTTTGTTTACTACCCTAATTACAATATTTACTTCTTTATCTACTTGATCCTATCAATCAAATCAATAACAGGCTAATCAAGGACTAATTGTGTTACATGATTGAGATACATGATTTATACATTTCTATAGACAAGATCTATTTCCTATTGTAACAAGACATGATTGATGATTATTTCTAACAGTCCCCCCTCAATCTAAACCTTATCAAGTTTTAGATTGGTTTGGTAAATCCATCTGCCAATTGATCATTGCTTGAGATGAATCTGATTTCGAGTAGCTTCTTGGCTATTATTTCTCTCACAAAATGATAATCAATTTCTATATGCTTTGTGCACACATGGAACACGGGATTTACCGAGAGGTATGCTGCTCCAATGTTATCACACCATAGCCGGGCAGATGGGGGACTGGGAACACCTAATTCACGTAGAAGAGATTGAACCCATATTACCTCTGCAGTTGCATTTACAAGTGACTTGTACTCAGCTTCTGTGCTTGATTTTGACACGGTGACTTGCTTCCTAGCACTCCAACTTATAAGATTTGAGCCAAGAAAGACTGCAAAACCTTCTGTTGAGCAGCGATCATCTAAGTCTCCCGCCCAATCTGTGTCAGAAAATGCACTGACCAAGATGGAGCGACATTTGTCAATTTTGAAGCCAACGTCCAATGTGGACCGAATGTACCTTAGAATTCTTTTCACGGTAGTTAGATGAATCAATGTTGGTTGATGCAGGAATTGACAGACCTTGTTTACCGAGAAGGATATATCTGGCCGGGTCAGGGTTAGATATTGCAATCCCCCTACTTCGATAAGTGGTTGCATCTTGTGTCCTAAGGACTTGGCCTTCATGTGATGATAATTTTCTAGAAGATGTCATGGGAGTGCTCACCGACTTGCACTTCATCATCCATGTAGGTGTCAACAAATCAGTTGCATATTTTTCTTGAGACAACATAATTCCACTTGTTGTCTTCTTCACTTCGATACCAAGGAAGTAACAGAGTTCTCCTAGATCCTTGAGTGTGAAGTCATTCTTCAGGTCCCGTAGGAGAGCTGTTGTTGCCTGTGGTGTAGAACTGGCCACAACAATATCATCCACATAGATCAGTACATACATGCACGTGTTACCTCTTTGGTAGAAAAATAGGGATGTGTCTGCCCTTGATGCCTTCAAGCCAAGAGCAAGTAATTTCTGACTTAGCTTAGAGTACCAAGCGCTAGACGCTTGCTTTAGTCCATACAAGGCCTTGTCAAGTCTGCACATGTGGTTAGGAAAATTCTTATTCACATACCCAGGTGGTTGTTTCATGTAAACTTTATCCTCCAGAACACCATGGAGAAACATGTTCAGAACATCCAATTGTCTCAAGCTCCGTCCTCTGGACATATCAATAGATAAAACAAGTCTAATAGGTATATTCATAATCTATACTGGATTGAAGGTATCTTCATAATCTATACCGTACCTCTGTTTAAAACCTTTTACAACTAACCGAGCTGTATATATGTCAATAGTTCCATTTGCATTTCTTTTAATTTTGTATACCCATTTACAATATATGATATTCTTGTCTTGTTGATATGGGACTAAATGCCATGTTTTATTGTTCATTAAGGTAGAGTATTCCACATCCATTGCTTGCTTCCAATTTCTATCATGCAGTGCTTCATCTAAAACTTGAGGTTCTCCAGTTGATGTAAAACATCCATACTTGAAGGTACCATCGGTGTATACCTTTGGTTTTTTAATTCCACTTTGCAATCATGTTTTAGGGCGCAAAGTGTTGTTTTCTATCACAACCGCAGAAGACCCCGGGCCATCTCTGTTTTCATGCACTGGATGCAGTGAGTTGCGCTCCAGGTCTTCGACACGTGGCGCAAGGAAATCTTCCCCACACCGGTCGTGTTGTCCCCTCCTTGTGTGGCTATGTGAGACTGGCTTGGCGAAGAGGTGACAACGCGGTATGCGGATTCTGTCGGCCTGGTGCTGCTTAGCTCAGGAACAAAACTCAAGGAGGATGCTATGCCAGACTGTTGCCCATAATTCGGCGATGATCCCGAAGCGGATGCACCTGAGGCTGCGCCAGCACCTGAAGCAACTTCATTTTCTATGTCTGATACACCTCCTTCTCTTGGCATGATTTCATGTCCATTCCCTATAGAAATTTCACCAAAATCTTGACCAAAATCATCAGTGGTGTTAGTATGGCTATTACTCATATGATCAACATAAATTTCTCCCCCAGAATGAATAGTACTAGGATTAAGAAGAGTAATGGGAAGGAGATTAACTTTGGCACGGAGGCGAGCTCCTGCATTTGGATGAAGGCTAGAGAAAGGAAAGACATTTTTGTCAAATACCACATCGCTAGACACATATACATGTCCTGTAAGAATGTCCAAGCATTTGAAGCCCTTGTGCATAGGACTATAGCCGAGAAAACACATTGTTTTGAGCGGAATTTAAGCTTTCAATTATTATAGGGCTTGAGATTCGGCCAGTAAGCACAGCCAAATATACGGAGGGAAGTATAGTCAGGCTTGGTTTTGAACAATAGTTCAATAGGAGTTTCATATTGGATCACTTTGCTTGGTGTTCTATTTATGAGATGGACGACATAGAAGAAAGCCTCATCCCAGAACTTCAAGGGCATTGATGTTTGAGCAAGAAGAGACAAGCCGACCTTCACTATATGTCAGTGTTTATGCTCGACAGATCCATTCTATTGATGAGCATGGGGACAAGAAACATGGTGAATAATGCCAATATTTTTTAAGAAGGAATTTAACTTCTCATACTCCCCTCCCCAATCAGTTTGAACAGTAATGATCTTCTTGTAAAAAAAATCTTTCAACCATTTTTTGAAATCTTTGAAATACATCAGACTTGAATTTCAACAAGCAAATCCAAGTGAATTTGCTAAAGTCATCGATAAAGCTAACATAATATGTTTTATTTCACACAGAATTCAGGGCAGGGCCCCAAACGTCAGAGAAGACAAGCTCAAGTGGGGCAGATGATCTGCTAGATGAAATTGGATAAGACAACTGATGGCTCTTGGACCTTTGACACGAATCACAGACTGACTCATTATTTGACTCACTAAGACAAGGAAGATTATTTGTGCTAACAACCTTGCGAACGATAGGAAGAGATGGATGTCCAAGATGACAGTGCCACCTTTCTAGCGACGGTTTAACGACTCCAAAAGTATGCCTCTTCATAATCTTGTGAGGAAGAGGGTAGAGCCTATGACGACATCGTCCTTTAAGCAGGATTTTCCTCGTGTCCAGATCCTTAACCAAAAAGAAGTTTGAAAAATATTCAAGTGAGGCATGGTTATCAGTGGTGAATCAATGAACTGATAGCAAATTTTTGGTAGTTTTAGGTACATGGAGAATGTGCCTAAGAACAAGATTACGTTCGAGAGTAGAAATAACTGAATGACTGATATGAGCAATGTTCATACCTGACCCATTGGCTGTGTGAACCAGTTCATTTCCATTGTACTTAGCCCTTACATCGAGCGTCTCAAGTTCTCCCATTATATGATCAGTGGCACCCATGTCAGTGTACCAATTTATGTCCACCCCATAGGCGTGACTACGTGAGTGGCAGTAGCAGTAATTTTCTTCTCACAGCCACAGCTCTCATCAAACATGTACCAACATTGCACAACAATGTGTCATTCTTTCTCACATACATGATAGATAAGGCGTTTCCCCATTGCCACAGTTGTTGTTGTTGTTGTACGGTGGCCTCAAAGTGTTGCCGCCTCCTGTGCGACCTCCAAAATGACAGCGGCTATTGCCACGACCACGGCTAAAACCACCACGCCCGCGAGTAGCAGAGTTGATAGAGGGAACCGATCTTGGACCTTGGAGAAGGAATTGACGTGATTCAAAGCTCAGCAGCTAGCCATACAGTTCACTAACTGTGATGGGCTCAACCCGAGCAACTACCGTCGAGACGACAGAGTTGTATTCAGCGTCCAAGCCAGCAAGGATGTAGGAGACAAGTTCTTCATCATCAAGGGACTTCCCAGCTGAAGCCATCTTGTCACCAAGAGCACGTATCTTTGTCACGTACTCAGTGACACTCATATTCCCTTTGTGGGTGGTCGCCAAGGCTAAGTGAGTGTTGACCGCTCGCACCCTGGTCTGTGAGCCATAGGCAAGCTCGATGGTTTGCCACTCTGCCATGCAGCGATCACATTTTTTGCTTGTGGCCACTTGCTGGATTACTTCTCTAGTTAGAGATGAGAGCAAGATGCCAATGACCTGCTGGTCTAGAGCAACCCATATTTCATATGTCGGATTGTCATTCTTCACTTCCTTGTCACCGTCTTTGGTGACGATGAACTCTTCCGACGCCTTTGAGGCACCAGTGAGAAAACCTTCCAACCGTGCGCCACGCATGATATGAAGAACTTAGCCTTCCACAACAGGTGGTTACCCTCTGATAGCTTCTTAGAGATAACATGCCCGAGAAGGGGATTGGTGGTGGTGGAAGAGCTTGACGCCATGGATGAATTTTTGAGGAGAAATGACCGGGGCAGGCCGAGCCGATGCTCCAAGGGTCCCGCGGTCACGCCCCCTGCGCGACCAGGCACGATAAAGGGTTTTTGAAACACAAACATCTCGATTGGCGTGCCTTGCCACTTGTAAAGTTAATAGACATTTGGCATTTGGGCTGAATAATGTTCACGAACAAGGCTGACTACAATGCGTACGCTTGGAGAACTCATGGGCCTGCCTGGGGCCTTGGGCTAAACCATACAGTTCTTCCATGTGGGCTAGGCCCATCTACCGACTTGTACTGCCAGAAACTTTTAAAGCCAGCGGTCGAGCGGACGCCCCCACGCGATCCGATGCAGTAAAGGGTTTTTGAAATATAAGCATCTCGATCGGCGTGCCTTGCCACTTGTAAAGCTAGTAGACATTTGACATTTGGGCTGAATAACGTTCGTGAACAGGGCTGACTACAGTGCAGCCGCTCCGAGAACTCGTGGGCCTGCCTGGGGCCTTGGGCTAAACCATACGGTTCTTCCATGTTGGCCAGTCCCATCTACCGACTTGTACTGACGGAAACTTCTTAAAACCCACACGACCTAGGGTTCATTGCATTTCACTCGGGGCGCCGCCGCTCCCTCCCGCCGCCACTTCCCCGTCCCAACCGTATCACCTCCGTCGTCGGCGACAATGGTGGAGGGACGCGACGAGATGCACGTCAGGTACTTCACAGCCCACTATCCCCTGCTCATTCTTCTCCTGCTGGCCCTGATTTGATTCGTTTTGGCGCAGGCTGTTCGCGGGTCCTGATGTCATGGGTAACGGCACCGCGTTCCGTTGCATCTGGGGGCAGAACCATGGCTAATCCGGCGTCCGGCGCACCAAGTTGCGCTCCAGTCTCCCTCCCAGCGCCATGGTGAGCCGTCGGTGCGCAGCGATTTTGGTTATGTTGTTGACGTCTGATCCATTTCATTTCTGATGGTCAGGTCTCAGGTGTGTGAGGGATGCAGGGTTAGACGGTTCGCGTCTTCATGTACCCTCGGCAGCATCCAGGGTAGAATGATATGCCCGATTCATCCGTTTGTGCTTATGAAATGTGCGATGTATTGGTTGTTGCTGTGTGACCCAAGTCTCCAGTCCTGATGCTTACATGTCACTGCCAGATTGACTTTCGCCAACAAGTCTCACTGATGTGAACCGTCAAATGACTAGTCTAATAGTATAATTGTGATTATGTGGTCTTTGGTTGATCATTGTGTTGTTTCTCGTCAAGGGTCCCATGCCAGTTGGGGGAAGCTCTTCTCTTATAGCTTCGAAATACCTGCAGGTTCTCTGTGGGGTGCTCGGATGTTGGGGCCCTAGATAAAATGTAGTGTGGTCTCATAGTACAAGGCTGTAAATTGGTGGATGGGTCTCTCACCCACCAGTTCCTCACAGCCTTGCCTCCAATGGCCACAATATTTCTTATACCATCACAAAATTTCTGAGTGAATAATCTCAGATTTTATTTGCCGCCTTCCCTCCTAGGACTTTAAGGTTACTACTGTATATTGCATGAAGTTACTAGTCTAATAGTATAATTGTGATTATGTGATCCTCACTTGATCATTGTGTTGTTTCTCGTCAAAGGTTCCATGCCAGTTGGGGGAAGCTCTTCTCTTATAGCTTCGAATTACCTGCAGGTTTTCTGTGGGGTGCTCGGATGTTGGGGCCCTAGATATAATGTAGTGTGGTCTCATAGTACGAGGATGTGCTTTGGTGGATGGGTCTCTCATCCACCAGTTCCTCACAGCCTTGCCTCCAATGGCCACATTATTTATTATACCATCACAAAATTTCTTTGTGAATAATCTCAGATTTTATTTGCCGCCTTCCCGCCTAGGAATTTAAGGTGACTGTATATTGCATCAAGGTACTAGTCTAATTATAGAATTGTGATCATGTGATCCTCGGTTGATGGTTGTCTTGTTTCTCATCTAAGGGTCCCATGCCAATTGCGGGAAGCTCTTCTCTCATAGCTTTGAAATACCTCCAGGTTTTCTGCAGGGTGCTTGGATGTTGGGGCCCTAAATAAAATGTAGTGTGGTCTCATAGTACAAGGCTGTGCTTTGTTGGATGGGGCTCTCATCCACCAGTTCCTCACAGCCCTGCCTCCAATGGCCGCAATATTTCTTATACCATCACATTTTCCGAGTGAATAATCGCAGATTTTATTTGTTACCTTGGCACCTAGGACTTCAGGTTGATTGTGTTCCATTGAATCTGAGTACTTTTGATTCGCCGTCATGTATTTCATGGTTTTTAAAGTTTGTGATGTGCTAGCCATGTCTTAATCAGAAGTAGGAATTCATAGGCATGGACTGGATACTAGATGATTGGTAGTTGTGTTAATATTCCTCATTTTGTGTTGCATCACAGTTCATACTTTGTTGTTGGTAACTCATGGATGTCTCTACTTCTTTCTCGCAGGTAATCATGTATCTTTGTTGTGTCAAGTTGATAGTTTGAAGCAGTCAACTTGAAGAGTTTTTGTGGCAGTTTTGAAGAGTTCTGCTTTATCAGTTTACTGGAAAGACTTAGTCAATCATGTCAAGTCGTAGAAATGAAATTGCTTTTAATGTGTAACTGTATATGGTGTTTGCAGGTGCATTTTTCATCGTTGAAACGCCTGGTACCATCATACAACGCTGGAAAAGTAGATAACCTTTGTCTTTGCTCCGGTACCTGATGGCTGTCAGTTTTAGCCTTCTCTCCTTGATCGTGTTGTATCAGCTGTACTAGCCTACAGCATATCAGATCTATGTTATTGTCACACAAGTTTTTAAATTTTGAATCTAAAAAGTTTGTGAGGTACTCAAATAAGTGCATTAAAATCATATTAGTCAACTATAACTTGTGATATATTTTTTAGAGTTTTCTATGTTTTTTAATAAATTTTAGAAAGTGCAAGAAAAAATAAAATCCTATGTGGTGGATGGTATCGATCGCCTAGTGAAACTACGTGGTTGGTACTGATCAGATCTGTGATCGTTATTGCTCAAGGCTGCATGAGTCAGCATGTTAGGTCATCTTGTTGGTACAAGGTTGCACGAGCTGGCATGTTAGGTCATCTTGTTGGTACCGACTGGGGCTAAGTTGGTACTTACCATCTAGTGGTTGGTACATGTTCTCAATGTGAGTAATCTTATGTGAAGTGTATTCTTCTTTACATTTTGATCCAAGCTACACTTTTTTCTATCTTGAGCAGACAACATCCTGCCCTAGTGACCTTGCATCGGCACACTGTTAAATTCCTATTGTCTCCTCTTTCATTCCACTTAATAAAATTTAAAAATCCCTTAGATGATGTGGAATCACTAGGGCAGCCTACTCATGCTACTCAATGGGCCAGCTACGATGGGATGTTTCCTTTGTGAGCCGCTATGTATTCACCATCCATTCTTTATCGAATTGGAAACTTTTTAGAGTGTGTGGGGTCACGATCGTGCGGCCCCTACGTGCATGGCACTGCTCGCGGTGGTGGAGCACGGTGGAGGGGTGGGTGGCGTAACACATTGATGGGTTGTTGGGCGGTGGTGGTAGTGGCGGAGTGTGGCTGACGGGCGGGTGGCGCGACACGACGGTGGGGGCGTGGCATGCCCATTGCCGGCGGTGGCGGAGCATGGTGGAGGGGTGGGTGGCATGGCACGTTGATGGGTTGTCGGGCGGTGGTGGCAGTGGCGGAGTGTGGCTGATGGGCGGGTGATGCGACACGACGGTGGGGGTGTCGCTGTGTCATCGGGCGACAACAATGTCGAATTAAGGGTGTGGTATCTCCGACCGTAGAAGGAGGTTGGGGGCGGGCAGGACCGGAAGGGGCGGTCGATAGGTGGGGCCGGAAGGGGTGGGTTGACGTAGGCGGATGGGTGGCGGCTCGAAATCAGAGACGGAGGGAAGAAGACACGTGACAGCACACAACTAGTCATAGCGTAGGGTGACCCTTAACGAATTCGGATCTAAGGTGGAAAATTGTTGAAAACTGTGCCAACAAACACACAAACGACAATTGAGGCCGCAACTCTGAGCCTTTGACACCATGCCAACAAGCGCGCCTATTGGGGATGCGGGACGCGGGCCACAAGGAGATTCCTGACGAAGCTTCTACCTCATGCAGCCGAACCATCACTAATATCACGGCTGTCAACTCCTCCGTCTCTCGTTTTGCAGGAAGGAGCGGTTTCGCCTAATGATGAAGCTCAAATTTAATCGAAGGCCACAAGTCGTCGGAGGTCCTCAGGACAGAGGTTTGTGGGGGGCTCAAGAGGTCGCACCGAAGGCCACAAGTCATCAAAGGTCCGCGTGGGCTCAAGAGGTCGTACCGAATGTCACAAGTCACCAGAGCTCCCTGGGACGAGGTTGTTCCAGTGGCGGACACGCGTCAAGTCCTGATTGGTCGGGCGTGGAAATACTTGTAAACTAGCTTATAACCTCACGCGGTACTGCAGGGTTGTATGATAAAATTTAAAATTATAGAATGATAATGAGTCTTTTAGCTCAAAATAAACGCAGATCAAATGTGCATAAAGAAAACAACACCAAAACTGAAAACATAGAAGAATATAAAAATTTCACTCACTACTCACTGTGCTAAACTCAGACTGACAAATAAAAATTGGTTCATGACTCAACTCGTGCGTCACATAACTCTTGACCTGTTTGTAAATATAATCATATATAAATATAGAGCAAATTAAGTTGATTTATAAATTATTCAAAACATATGCAAGCAATATCTAGTTTTGTTTACCTCGTCACGTAGAACACAACAATGAAAATAAAATTTAAAATGGATATCATATGAGTGAGATTAATCATTTTAAAGTTTTGGACTATGTAAGATTATGTGATATGATATATTAGTGATTTGTCAATTGGTGGATGATGTGACACTTGATGGATGATGTGGGCACTTTATATGTTAACAGAATTACACTAAATAACTTGTAGTGGACTATCCTTATATAAGTATAGAGGATATCAAAGAACTGTAATGACCATGTGGCTGTTGAGTCTTAGGGCGTGGTAGATGAACGTGAGCATCACATACATTATAATGACAACTTTTTAACTACCATATAAATAGATCCTTAGTTGCTCATTGATGAGATACTTGGGAGCAGTTACTGTCCATATTTATTGTCGTTGTATTCTCCCACACCTTCGTCCTGCACCTCCGTTTTTCACCTCAGTGTTCGGGACTCGATAACCCTCAGCTATTTAGTCCCAATATTTGATGCCCACCATATTCTAAGCTCAAAAATGACCCCGATAATACCACCCAAACGATTCAATCAGTGTCTCCATCTAGATGAAGACTTACCCAAAGCCACCGCCCAAAACCACCCATTCACCCAGATCCTCTCCACCATTATTACAAGCCAAACAATACCGCAAAGCATAACAGAATGCAGCAGAGAGACAGGGCATACAAGATATTTGACAATGATTTGTACAAAACCTCCACCTCCGGCCTCCTCCTTCGGTGTGTCAGCAAGACTGAAGGCCAATAATTACTATTGGAAATTCACGCAGGAATTTGCGGAGACCATATAGGCACCAGAGTTGTAGCCGCCAAGGTCCTTCAACAAGGTTTCTATTGGCCAGCAATAATCGATGATGTAGCAAAGCTTGTCAAAAGTTCTCTCATCGATCAAAGGTCCCTGCACAACCCCTTGTAGTTAATAGCCCTGTCATGGCCTCTCCATTGATGGGGCATCGACATCATCGGCAAGCTAACACCAGTGCAGGGCAACTACACCTTCACCGTGGTGGCAGTCGAGTACTTCATGAAGTGGGTCGAGGTGAAGCCTGTCACAAGCATGAGCATCGCAACAATCAAAAAGTTCTTCTAGCAGAATATCATCTGTCGCTA
>VSTD030003734.1:0-10704 GCA_008808055.3 Sporobolus alterniflorus | reverse complement strand
ACTACAATTTGATATGCATTTTTATATGCACTCCTATTTGCACAAAATTTTATTCTTGTAAAAAGTGGGTGTTACAACCAGGGTGCATGGAGTTCCCCGTGATGAATATGATCCTTGTTGGGCTCCAAGGAATCAGGACCACTGGGACCGCCAGCTTCAAGGTGCTGGCCTCACCCCTTTTGCCCGGTTCAACAAGCCGGGTTGTTCGACGCTGCAGCCGCCTTTCAAAGACACCATCAGGGATCGGAGCCCAGGTGGAAGCCCAGACTAAGATTATCATACTAGCTCACCACATCATGGACAAATTGCCCAAGATACTATTCTATAACCTGATAACACCAGAGGGCTGCTAGATCCTGAACATGGGGAGACATGAAGCTGGCCTCACGCACACAGGGGGATACGAAGGTAGCGATAGCGCATTGAACAACAGGAAATGCTCTTTCTTCCTTCCCTTGGGGGAATCCCTAGGGGGCTTATTTATAGGGGTGGCTAGGGGGTCCGATAACAATGTCTAAACGGCCCCCTAACTGCCCCGTTCACATTGAGCATATAGTCATAGGGGTATTATAGTCATTTCACACCAACTACTTTACACTGAACCTAACGGATGGCGACGCATGCCCCTCATTGCTAGAGCTCCGTCCGACAGTGCCAGGGCTCCATCCGATGGTGCCACTCGAGCCTCGGCCTGTGTAGCCACTCCAGGCCTCTACCATGAACACCGCTCCTACCACACCGTTCGATCGAGAGGGGGATCAGCTTGTAAGTCAATAGATGTGAGGCTTAGATTGCGACGTCACCGAGGGGACCTCCAGCCGCCGCCACCTCAACGCTTGTGGAGCATCATGGACGCAAGGGTTTTGAGGGGGGGCTTTAGCCCACTGGGCCTCCGGCCTGCATCTCCAATAGTAGCCCCTCGCAGACGAGGTTCAAGGAATCAATCCCAATGAGTTGATCCTATGACCTATTCTCCGAAGGTCCCCGAAAGCGTCACCCTCGTGCGTTGGGGTTAGATGAGTTGATTGGGAGGTTCTGGGGTCTGATGTCGGTCTTTGGCCTACCTTTTAATTTTGTTATTTGGTGTCCTTTCTGTGGCACATTGGGCCTCTTAACGGCCTGTTTACTATGACTATTGGTTACCGTGCTCAAACTACACGAGCGGCTTCTACCGCGGATATAAAAGTTGCCGGTAGATCCCAGGGTCGCCCACATGCTCATTTCTTATTTATGCGCTCAAGTTTTGCTATACTCCTATTCTACACTGCCAGTGCTTCCTTCTGTTGTTTGCTAAGTTGCTGAAGGCTATGGCTCACTGCAGTTCTCTTGACGAAGCTGGTAAAGTTGTGGGAGTGGAGGATATGTATGAAGCGTTGGTCGCTGCAGAGCTGGAGCGGCATTTGGAGAGAACCCTGCTATGAGTCCAGATGGTGAGAGTATTCTAAGTGAGGGTCGTGCACACACTATTTTGGGTCATCGACCATCATGGTCGACAAAATTAAGGAGATGGAGAAGAAGGGTTATTTCACGAAGGATGAAGCTCGCGCACCCGGGGCCGAAACCGTGTCGGAGCCACGTGACGATGAAGCCATGGTGTATGAAGATTTCTTTGTCACCAGGTTGTGCATACCTCCACATCCGGCCCTGGCTTATATCTTATTGCATTTCCAAGTGCGGCTACATCAGCTGACACCCAATGCTATTGCGCAACAATTGAAATTTTTCTGGGTCATTGGCAGTTTTGGCAGTGTGCCTTCGGAGAGTGTGTTTGCAAAGTGCTATGAGGGAGAGCGGATTGCACAGCATGGATGCCTAAACTTTCAAGTGAAGAGAGATGGTAGCCTGAAGCTTAGCCTCGCAATTAAGAACAAATGGGCAGTGGTATGGACAAAATCATGGTTTTATTACCGTGTGCCATGTCGGTGAAGCTCTGAAGGTGGCAAGTGCATATTTGCTCTTCATTCATGGATGAGCAAATTGGACTATGATTTTGAGCCTGAAGTGGAATGTTCAGATGATGATCCCAATGACGCTGTCTTCATTCGGGCGATGGCTACTATCGGTGGTCGCGATGCTGTTGAGGAGCATGTAGCGTGCAAGATGTACCTATTGGCTATGGGCTTTGGCTTCGAGAGTGTGCCTATTGGGATGACTCCTGTGTCGAAGGTGGAGACGGAGGTTGAAAGGGTTTTAGGGAGTTTCGGGCCAAGGGAGTATGATGCCCTTGTTGTGGTGAAAATTCCAAACGGTGGTCGCTTGAATTGAGTTTTTTCAATAGAAGGGGGTGTCGTACGCCCCCCCCCCCCCCTCGACGCCTTCCTAGCTCTGAGGCCTCACAAGCGGCTAACAAGAAATGGAAAGCCAAGGTGTCTAAGAAACCAGCTGCTAAAAAAGTGAAGGCTGATCCAAGCAAAACCCCATCATTGAAGTCGGTGGCACCTCCACCTAAATCAAGGCATGTTGCGAATGTTAGTGTTGTGAAGATTTCCAGGCCGAAGGCTAAACCTGGGCTGTGAGGTCCATTGGAAATAGAATAGGATCTCGTGAAGCCTATTGGGGTGTCTAATAAATTTCACCTATTGGATGTAGTGGCATTGCCTCATGCACCTCGCACCACGGGCGCCACCACGGCTCGCACCGCTTAGGTGCCAACCTTCGACAATCTCTACAGTGACTCATCGCTGAATACTCGTGCAGCCCCTTCGCCCGGGAAGAGAATTGAGGAACGCGCCTCTTTGCTGAAAAGGACGATTGAGGAACGCGCATTTCCGCCACCTTCGGTATCTGGTGAGTTTTTGCATTGTACATTCGCTTTGTTGACTAGGCACTGATAATTGTTCTGTATGTGCTATCTATTCTCTGGCTTCGGCTAATTTACCATTGGAGAGTTTGGACGAAGATCTCGAGTGCTGCCATCAACGTGTAACTTTTTGTTCGTTATTTAATATTACTTATTATTTTTTTGATCGATCATTAACCATCGTAGGCACTTGACTTGTCAGGGAGATGATGCAAAAGACGGGCTGCCGAGTCGACACAAATGGCCAAGAATGCAGAGCTCGAGGTGCTCACAAAGTCTCAGGCTGATAAAATTGCTGAGCTTGAGAAGACTTGCGCTGATTTGTGGTGAGAAAAAGAGAATGTGATTGTTGGATACTGGAAGCTGGTGGCATAACACAAAGCGTTAGCAGAAAAAAGGAATAGGGGAAAATGTAACTTGTAGAAGCCCAGGCGGAGCTTGCTAAACTCCACGATGATTTCGATCTAGAGACCTGTAGCTATACGAAATACCACCTAAATGTGCATAGTCGGCTTCGTGATCTTCACGTGATGTTAGCTTCATCCTTTGACGAGGTTAAAGCACAATGTATGTCCTTTCCTAACAAAGACGTAATTGTGGAAAAGATGATCGGCTGGGTTGGCGAGGAGATAAAAGCGGCACCGGATACTATCTGGTGGCTAAATGACAACTTCGCCATCCAGGCCATCGAAGGTGTTCTCAATATGTTACATGGTGAAGGATGTCAAGAATTGAGTTAGCTTCATGGCCTTGCTGCCTCCCGCGATGCTGTGGTTTTAGAAAATGTTCCTGAAGATGTGCGTAAGCTGGTGGTGCAGATTGTGCAGAGGATGTGGAAACCTCATGGCTTGCCTGAGGCTCTTCGCAAGCTTAAGGTGGCCCGCGCTAAAATTGTAGGTTGTTGTAATCATCAGAAGATAATTGTTTTGTACCATTAATCTTGCTAATAAGACTGCCATTCCAGTCGCAGGCTCTTGATGATGATGGTGGTGCTGGTGGTGGGGATGATGTTGCCGTTGTGGCCGGAGCCAAAGGTGAACCCTCTGAATTTGATGAGGTCGATGGGGATCATGGTCAATCTAGGAGCCCTCAGAATGACGCTGAAGCCAATGTAGATGCCAAAAGAGTTGAGGTGTGAGAGAGTGATTTTTGATGCTTTGGGACTTGTGCATTGTAAAGATATTTTGGCCCATTCGGGCTTTGCACATTTTATGGAATGAATTTTGGTCGGTATCCTTCATGATATTGGCATTTAATTCATTGTGTTAGTTCACGCTTATTATTTGATTTTTGTTCGAGGGCTGAAGTGTGGCATCCCCTGAGTGGGCAAGTTGTTTCTATCCAAGCGGAGGCGCTGCCTCTTATTTTGGTGTGCCATACCCCAGTTCCGAAAGAAGTGAACCGAAGCTTCCATACGTGTGTCCAAGATGTTCCAATCACACGTATGGCCAACAGCAATGGTAAAACAGATCAAATGTGATGATTACATCATATTTAAAGTATATCTCTTACAAAATAATCCCTAGGTCCGAAAAGGCTTATAGAGCAAGGCAGCATAACATCATTTATTCTAAGCACGGCTTGAATGGCCTCCACAGGCGTTGATCGAGGGAGAGGCCTGCCTAGCTTTCTTCCTCTTGCTCAAACTGGCCTTTTGGACTCCACTCGGCTACTGGATCATCTATGGCAACAAAAGGCAAGCTTGAGTAGACCTATGGTTGATACTAGGCAAGTGGGGGAAAAGATTACATGAGGGTTGTTCAACAAAGAAGGATTGACGGGGTTTGACTTGCAGAAAGCGGTGGTTATAATCTATGCCAAAATCTGCCACAGAGTCCACTGAGGCAGTTCAACTTAAAAGAATAGACTGACCAACCATCTCAACATCCAATCCACGAATCCGGGTTAATCTAATCGTGTGAGCGTCCATGCCGCTCATAACCGTGAGCACGACTGTCATGATAGTTCTACACTCTGCAGAGGTTGTACACATTCCCCATGTGTCATGATTACCCTTGGTAGCCAGGCACTCGTTGATCAGACGGAATACCTTTACACACTTCCGGGGTGTGTGATATGATATCACTACAAGGCTTTTTAATGGCTTATTCTAGTTTATAGCGCACCCGCTGAGGTTTCACCGGAGGTGTCAGTGCAGAACCACCAAGGCCCCCCTCTTGCGCCATGTGGTTCTCAGGAGAGTCCACTCTTTTACACACTCGTTCCCAGATGGATCCGTAGAGAGTCCACTCTACCCACTCCACCGATTGGTACGGCAAACTAGCCTCTACCACATACTATGCCAGGTCGTACCCATATAGGCTCATGGTTAAACTGCTCTCATGGGTGGTCACTCCATGAACCGGTCCTTAGATTTAGGCATGATGACTAACCACAGGCTTCCAGAGAACACCGGACAAGCCCCAAACTATCGTAATCCACCGAACATAGTTTCAAACCCATCACACCAAATTCCTATTCTCCATACTAATAGGGAACCAAAGGTATTAGCATACCGGGTGACAATCGATATAAAATAAGGTACTATTGTGCTACCCAAACCCAGACCAGATTCTTGTAGGGCTAAGCAATTCTACCCAAAAATACCTAACCATTCTACTCTATGGGTTACCAAGGAATAATCAATCAATTCTAGTAGTTTTTCTAGCATAGGTGTGCGCAAGCTTATTCCTATCATGCAGTTTCTACATACTACATAATAGACAGGAATATAATATAGGTGCAATGTTGTTCAAGAACACTTGCCTTGTTGCTCGCTAAAGAAAACCTCGGGATCTTCACAGACTTGCTCTTGGAACTCCTCGAACAACGGCTCCGGCACACAATTTCCTAATGCAATCACACATTATACAAATAATTACAATGCAGTAACCAATTGTTATGAATGAATGCATGAATAGAAAGAATGAGGAAATTCTGAGAATTTTGATGCAAGAAACATGGAAAACAGAGCTCTGGATAGAAAGATATGGCTTTGAAAGGTTTGGAGGGGAAAATTGTCTTTTTACAATGTTTTGGGGGTATTGCGGATTTTTTTGAGTGGCCGGAAGCTTTGACGTGAAAGAACATTGGCTCCTGCAAAATTTGGAAAAAAAATTGGGGGTTTTGGTGGATTTTTTGGGTGTTTGGAGTGGTTAGAACCTAATCATAATTATTTTTTGGAAATCAAGGGTCCTGCTGCAACTCTTCCAATGAGCAGGGACCGCTGGTTAATTCACAACAAGCTCAGGGGCTTCTTTGCTAAATTCATGAGATTTAGCAGAATTAGAATTATTTCTCAATGGTAAAACCCATGGACCAAGTCCGCGGCGTTGTGGACTGGTGGTGCTCTTGGGTCCACGGTGGACCGAGAGCGACGTGGATAGGAGGCGCTGCGGGGCCCAGGAGCTCACCGGCGGCGGCCAGAGATGAAGAGGGCGATGAGGCAGAGCCGGTGAGGGGCTCACCAGAGCTCAAGCGACGATGGAGAGGCGGCACAACGGAGGAGAAGAATGGCAGTGGCTTGAGTTCAACGCGAAGGCAAAGTGGAGCGCGAGGGAGCTCGAGAGAGATGGGGAATTGGTGCGGTGAAGCCTGGGGGTGGAGATGCCCTTTTATAGGGGCTAGGGGATGCCGGGGAGGCGGTGGCCAGGAGTAACGGCTGGCGTTAAATGACGCCCGCCATTAATGGCCGGGGAAGGGTTAAGGAGGGGGTCTAAGAGGGGGAATTCAAGCGAGGGAATTAAGGCTTTGCCTTGGCATCTCTATGCCGAAGCAGGCCGGTGCGAGGTGGCTGGGAGCGGCGGAGGAAGACGGTGACACGACAGGAATCAGGCGGTGCGAGGTGGGAGACGAAGTTGATGGGCGGGCCCACATGGCAGTGACAGGAGGGATTAAAGACGTCACAGTCGGAATGCGAATACGCCAAGGCGGTGGCCTGTGAGCGAGGTGGGCCGGTGTGGGTGGACTGGGTCGGCTGGGCCGGATCCCAGGAGAAGATTGAAGGGAAAATTGATTTTTGAATTTCAAATGAATTGGGATTTTGGCAAGACATTTGAGAAATTTGACAATGAGATTTAGAAGGAATTTGAACATGGGGATTCTTCCAAAATTCTTCTGGGCTTCTCAAGGATTTTTAGAAAATACAATATGTTATGCCATGAATGCAGCCCTAGGTCAAATCAAAATGAGAAAATATTTTCCTTAGGCTAATTTTTCCAAAAATGCAAACTAATGCACTTCTAGCTTGGCAAAGCTTTATGATGCAAAAAGTGGGTGTTACACGGTGCCTCCAGCCAAGAGGAGGAAGCGGGGCGGTAAGGCTCTGGAAAAACTAGCGATATGCAGGTGCCGCATTCTGCTAGCGTTAGAGGTCATAGACAAAAATCCACGAAGGTGGTGGCCAACCACCTTTTAGTAGATGTAGAAGCGGGGACCTCCGACGAGCTCCCACTCTTGATTAAGCAGTCTTTCAGAGACGGTCATTACTCTCCCTCGACTGGAATGGAAGAGCTAGAGTGGCAAATAATGCTTCAATAGTTTATAGTGAGTGGGGTTGTTGTAAAGGATGAAATCGTCAATATTGATAGTGATTGATGTTTGCTTGCTATATGTTGTCTCCAATTTTTTGTGCTTTAGTATCTTCACCACTTCCGCAATTCATTCCAGTTACTTGTGACGCGGTGTTCTTATTGCCCAATTAAATTTTTGAGAACTCACACTTGTGGCTAAAATGGCTTTGGTGAGATAGAGATTCTTGCTTATCGTTTTCCAAAATCGTCGTGTTGTGGTTTGCATGTTTCGCATGAGATATAACTGAAAAGTGTTACCCTTGCCTTCAAGCGTTAGATTAGCAAAGCTTGGTTTGGTGAGCTAACGGTTTTCATTTTAAGGTTTCTTAAATCGCCCTTGCGCATTTTGCTACTGATGTGTAGCGTTTGATATATGACCAAAAAATGTCACCCTCACCTTCAAGCGTTAGATTGTTGAAGCTAGCTCTGGTGAGCTAATGGTTTTTCACTTTTTGGTTTCTTAAACCGCCCTTGTGCGCTCTGCTACTGACACGTAGCGTTTGATATATGAAGGAAAAGCATTACCCTTACCTTTAAGCGTTAGATTGGCAAAGGTGCCTCTGGTGAGCTAACGGTTTCATTTTTTGATTTCTTAAATCGCCCTTGTGTGCTCTGCTACTGATGCGTAGCATTTGATATATGATTGAAAAGTGTCACCCCCACCTTCAAGTGTTAGATTGCCAAAGCTGGCTCCGGTGAGCTAACAGTTTTTCACTTTTTGGTTTCTTAAATCGCCCTTGTGCGCTCTGCTACTAATGCGTAGCGTTAGATATATGACTGAAAAGTGTCACCCTCACCTTCAAGTGTTATATTGCCGAAGCTGGCTCCGGTGAGCTAACGGTTTTTCACTTTTCAGTTTGTGGGTTTGTATCAGAGATCTTTTAGCTTCAGCTCCTTCTATTTTGGGGTTGCCTCTTTTTTTGTTGAAGATCTTAAATTTGAGCCCCTTATGTTTTGGAGTTGCATCTTTTTTCATCAGATGCCTAATATTTGAGCCTCTTGCATTTTGGAGTTGCCTCTTTTTTATTAGAGGTCTCTTACCTTGAGCTCCTTGCGTTTTGGGGTTGCCTCCTTTTTATCGAATGTCTTTAATTTGAGCCCATTGCATTTTAGGGTTGCCTTTTTTTGGTTGGATGTATTTAATTTGAGCCCCTTGCGTTTTGTAGTTGCTTCTTTTTTCATCAGAGGTATTTTAGCTTGAGCCCCTTGCGTTTTGAGGTTGCATCTTTTTTTTATCGGAGGTCTTTAATTTGAGCCTCTTGTGTTTTGGGTTGCCTCTTTTTTCATCGGATGTCTTTAATTTGATCCCCTTGCATTTTTGGGGTTACCACTTTTTTCATCAAATGTCTTTTAGCTTGAGCCAATGAACAAAGGTTGCAATAGTGCTCCTTTGTTCATGGCTTTGGCTTACCTGGCATAACAACTCTTGTTGAATTTAGAGCTAGTGTTGCTAGCGCTTTCAACGATGGTTGTCAATATTTTGGGAAAAATGAAGCTTATATTAATGCCTCATGCTTGATTGGGCTCCGCCTCATTAAAAACCTTAAACCCTCGTGGGTTTCCCCTGTGAGGAAAAAGAGTACAGGCCACAGGAATATAAATGCATGAATTGAAATTTGCTGACAAAAGCTCATTTATAGCTTACGAGTCCTCCTTACAAAAGTACCTATTGGATTGACCAAAAAGAAATATTTGTCGGCTTTGCACGGTGCTTTGTGGATCCCTGCCTGCCCATTACCTTGGCTCTGCTGCTTTGGTGCTTTCGGCTTCGATGTAGATTGCATCTTTGAATCTTGCTGGGGTTTTTTGTTTTGGAGAAGGTTGTCGTTTACTTGCACCTGCCTCAAGAAGTGGATGTTCTTGTGGCCGGGGGCGAAACCTCGCTCAATGTATCTGGCTTCCTTTTGGCTGTCGCACATGGTTTTTGCTTCGAAGGTGGCTGGAACTTTGAGGCAAATGTATGTTGAGTGTAGGGTGGCCTCAAAGGTGTTCAGTAGGCCTCACCCAAATATGGTGTTGTAAGGGTATAGCACGTCTATGATGTCAAAGGTTATGTATTCTATGCGGGGGTTTCTTGCAGTGCCAAAGGAAACATGTAGTGTTACTACTCCAACAGGCTCGATCTCCCCCCTCCCCCGAAGCCATAGAGGGGCATTGTCGGTTCTTTTAGCTTCTTCTTGTCGTAGCCCATTTTCTCGAAGGTCGATAGAAATAGTATTTTTGCCTGACTGCTGTTATCGACGAGGATTTTTTAGACATCCCACTAATCAATGTGGATAGTGACTACCATGGCGTTAGTGTGGGGGAAGGATGTCAGATTGACATCTTTGGCAGAGAAGGTTATGGGGATGTGAGACCACTTGTTTTGTGTGGTTGGACCTTCGATAGCCACATGGTTTACTTCTTTGTAGCAATCCCTGCGCTGTCGCTTGCTTTCAAAGTCGGTGTTGGAACCCCCGGTAATTATGAGGATTGTGCCATGGGTTGGGAAGGCTTCGCTCTGGGTTGGGAAGGCTTTCAAAGTCGGTCTTGACTTGGGGGTTGCTATTCTGTGTTGGGTAGGTGATTTGTGGGACTGCTAAGGGGTATGTTATTTGCGGAGCTGGTGGGGGGTACGTTATTTGTGAAATGTGCGGAGGTGGTGGGTGGTTCGTTTTTGCATAATGGTAGGACTGATAATAAGCCGGAGTTGGAGCTTGACTGTCTTGGTAGACTTGTGGAAAAAGCGAGGGGTAATATGGAGAGTATTGTTGATGGTGGGGGTTCCACTGTGTGTTGTGGTTGACCTCTCTTGGTGCAGACTGTTGCAGGACTTTTGTGGAGTCTTGATCCAGTTTTTCTTCTTCTCTATGAAAACGAGGCAGTCTTTGGTGTGATGGTTTGTGTCATTTCTATGATACATGTAATACAGAGGTCTGACTGTGTATGGGCCTCGATCGTGACTATGACCTCGATTCGCTGGTCCGCCCCTTGGTTGTATTGATTAAACCTTTGGTCGGAGGACCTGTCCTGTGCAGGATGCGAATGTGCTCCATAACTCTTCTCCCAACTTTCTGGCTATTCACCTCCTTCAGAATCAATGCTGTGTACTGGCCTAGGGTAATGTTGAATTTCATTGTAACGAGGCCTTGAGGCTTCATCTGGTCTTGGGGTTTTCCTCTGCTGCCCTAGTTTGTGGAAGTGATGAATCTCGGATTTGCTAAACTTGGCAAACTAGTCATAGAGCTCTGATACTGTCTTGGGTCACTATCCGATAAGGTGACTGTGTAAAGGCCCAGTCCGCACAGCTTTGATTGCTTGGGCGATGACCTGGTTATCTGACACTTTCGGGGC
>VSTD030003733.1:0-10705 GCA_008808055.3 Sporobolus alterniflorus | reverse complement strand
CAACTCGACATGAAGAATGCCTTCCTTAACAACCACCTTGATGAGACTGTGTACTGCATGCAACCTTCAGGCTTGGTCGACTTCACGCATCAGACACATGTATGCAAGCTCCTGAAATCACTCTATGTCCTCAAGCAGGCCCTTCGGGCTTGGTACAAGCGTTTTGTGACAAAACTTGTGCTTTGGGCTTTAAGGGGTGTTTGTTTTAGCTTTTCGTCATTTTTATGGATTAGCTTTTGAGAGATCTAAAAGTTGGATTACCCCGAAAGCGAGAAGCTGAAAAACTCATAGAAAGTTGCTTCCAACTTCTCATTTTTGAGGCCATCCAGTTTTTAAATCTCCCGAAAGCTAATAAAAAAATGGCAAAAAAGCTGTAAACAAACATCCCCTAAGTTTTCAACCTCCGACATGTCCTTGTTCTTCCACTATGACGGTACTGACATGTGCTACCTCCGCCGGCTGATCCTACTGCTCGTTGGGCTCTTGGACCACACGCCATGCATACACATGCGAAGGATGACATTGTGCTTCCATCTAGTGCCTCAACTTGTCGGCCATCCACACCGACTCCTTGTCACCGATCCCCAATATCTACCGAGCTGCTCTCTAAGATCCAAATTAGCTCATAGCCATGCGTGATGAGTTCAACGCTCTTGTTGCAAACAAGACATGGTGTCTCAGTTCTCGTCCTGGTGAGGCCAACATCGTCTCTGGCAAGTGGGTCTTGAAGCACAAGTTCAACTCTAACAACACGCCTTCCTCAACGGACACCTCGATGAGACTGTGTACTGCACGCAACCTTCAGGCTTGGTCAACTCCGCACCTCAAGCATGCCCCTCAAGCTTGGTACAATCATTTTATGACATACGCTCGTGCTTTGGGCTTCTCCGACACATCCTTGTTCATCCTCCTATACGTTGACGACATTGCAATCACCACGTTCTCCAATGTCGTGCTACCTCCTCCTCTACATTGATGACATCGTCATCATCGTGTTCTCCAACACCTTGCTGAGCAGATATAGCAGATGGAAGGACCGTACCTATTAACATCACAGTGAATGGTCATCGATACACTATGAGGTACTATCTAGCAGACAAAATATACTCTAAATGGGTCACAATTGTTAAAACCAAGAGTCACCCCATGAACGTGAAAGATCAAACTCTTGTGACTGCACATGAGTCAACTAGGAAGGATGTTGAGAGGACATTTGGTGTTTTGAGATCAAAATTTTGGATAATCCAAAATTCATGTGGGATGTGGAGTTTGAAGGACTTGAACACCATCATTCGTGGTTGTATCATCCTCCATAACATGATACTAGAAGATGAGAGGCACATCGATGTTCATGAGTTTGAAAATCCCGATGACCCAACAATTAGTACGAACCGTGATGTTCCTGAGATCTAGCAGATAATGAAGAAGTACGAGGAGATAATGGACAGAGGTTTGTAGAAACATGCAACATGATCTTGTGGAGCACCATTGGAACCTAAAGGGTGCAGGGTTAGGGCTGTATAGGTGGCATAGGGGTAACTAGAATGATGCAACAAGGTATGTTATTCATATTCTAAATTTTATCTTAACTACAATATTTCCTGATGAACCAACTCTCATATGTGTTTCATAATGGACAAAAATGATGTGTGCTGAACAATGATGACATGATCTTTTGAAGAAGTGTTTACATTGCGATGGATCAATTGTTATTTCTTGGTTCATTTGGCTAAGATTGATCTAACCAGAATATGTTCTGGATGATCATTTGACTTGTATATTTCACATCAAGTTGATGAAAATCATTTGACACTTTGTATATTTTTGTTCAAGAACATTTGACTTCTGGTTGATGAACATGTAACAACCTTTTCATTGATGCATCACTGGCACTTAGGAACATCTTATGCAAACATGTTTTATGCAATCACTGCTGCACCAAGCCTAATGGCCAAAATGATCCATCAATAGTCATGTCGGTACCACGAGATCGAGGTACGCTCAGTACCAAGCCAAGCTGCCGCCCCAGACCTGCCCAGGCAAGGCGTTGGGTTTGACACGACCTTTATGATCTGACCAGGTGTCGGTACAACCAAAGTGTGCACTCCAGGGCCCAAGGCACCTTGAAGCCTACAACTTGATATGATGTGGCTCAGACATGATGCTTGAACCTCACTATTCGCACATCGCCCGCACGGTACGAACATGGCCTCGGGAGAAGCAGATTGTCAAGACAACATTGAGTAATGACCGCCTAGTGTGATGATGGACATGCTGAAGTCGCCACTGGTGGCCATCACTCCGTAACAGTCTAGATTCATCCCATCGCCGCAAGTTAGATTCTTATCAGAGCTTCGGTACGTGGCATTACCTGGGTAATAGTCGGTCTCCTGGTCAAGAAGGATGATGTACAACGTTGTCCGGGCAATGGCGAGACTCCCGGTCAAGGACAGACGCATGCTCCATGAGTCAGACAGAGATTCATACGATAGCCAATGACTGGCGGCAATGTCACCGAGATTCTACATGCTTCTAAGCCTTATCATACAATCTACCCATGAGCCTTGTGATGTAATCTTCCCTCATAGTGTACAGTTTAGGCGCCCATGAGCCATGTATTGTAAATCGTGCTCTTGGCTCTATAAAAGGGCACGACCACCCACCTAGCAAAGGGGGATAAGTTCTCACTCAAAATCGGATTTAGATCCATCTGAGCACAAGCTTCCTCAAGCTTCATGAGATCTAGCGCTAACTCAACCCCTCCTCAGGCAACACACACACCCCATAGCCTTCTCAAGCTCTATACTCCAAGCCCTTACTGGAGCAATACAGAAAAAGTGAGTGTATGTGTCGATACCCTGGGACTAGGGTACCCTCGGTACCAAGTCTAAGCAGCGCTGCCTTATTGTAGACTAGGACGGGGCGTCGGGTCCGGTGCAAGACCCACACTCTAACGAGCCACTAGCTTTGCCTAGTGAGAAGCCAAGGGCATGCCACCTACCAAGTTCCAGGGGTAGGCCCGGTCCCGATCGAAGCTTGGGTCCGGGCTCCCCATGTGGTAGGTGTCCTCACACCAGAAGCCCACAAGGAGCCTAGCCCAAAGTGCTTTAGAGTCGACTCCTGATGAAAGATGTTGCCCAGTCAAGGCTCATGTGGCTCCACTACTCGCACGTCACCTGTACTGCATGAACAGGGCATTGGTAGGAGTGAGCTGACAAGACAACACTGAGTAAAAGCCTTCCCAACGTGATGATAATCATGCCATAGTCACCAGTGGTAGCGATCATGTCATAATGGTCTAGCCTGTACCTTCACCGTAAGCTAGATTCCTATTGCAGACAAGGGGAACACGCTATTACCCGGTTGATAGCGTGCAACCCAGTCAAATAGTACAAGTGCAGCCCATCGCTCGGGCTACTGCTTGCCTCCAGGTCTAGATCAAGTACATGCATCAATGTGCAGACATGGATTCGCACGACCTCTACAACTGCTCCACCATGTGGCGGCTACCACAGAGCAAGCATGTCGTCATGACCCTTCAGACAATTGAGCCTTACGATGCAAGCTGACCGTGAGCCTTGCAATGTAAGCTTTGTCTAAGACTACATGGTAGACATACCTGTAAACCATTCATTGCAAATTGCCCCCTTGGATCTATAAAAGGGCATGGTCTCCCACCTAGCAAGGCATTCTGAATTTGATCTACACACAATAGATCTGTTTTCTGGATACCACCATTCGGAATCGGCTAGAGACATAGCGAATGCAGCTCCATCGAACGACATCGATCCTTAGGGTTCCTAGCTCTCTCCTAAGAGTAGGCTTCCTCAAGCTTGTCTAACTCTAGAACTACTCAAGCCCTTCTCAGCCAAACCACACACACTAGCTTCCTCAAGCTCTATACTCTAAGATCTTGCTGGAGTAATATAGAAAAAGTGGACGTAGGGTATTACATTGTGCGGCTCAAACCACTCTAAATCTTTATGTGTTCTTGTGTGCCCTTTTTACACGACCCACACATTATTCTCCTCAACGCAACTAGAGGCTTCAAACTTACCTGCTCCGAATGTCTAAAAGGGTGCCTCAAACAATACCCATGTCGCAACCACAATGACAGTAGAGTATTACGCTCAGGCGGCCCGAACCACTCTAAATCTTTTTGTGTTCTCATGCGTATTTCTCTAGTCACACTTCTGCCATCTCCTCCTCACCAGGGAATACTCACATCCCTACTCCGAATCTCTAAAAAGGTGCCTCTTACGATACTCGTGTCTAATCGCAATGACAAGTCATCATTTTAATGCTTCAAAAGGCCAAGCCCACAATCTAAAACCTTCGCTTGTCTTCCTAGCGCATAGTAGTGCACGTCTTTGGGCACTTAGTCCCATATCAGGAACGAATGTTCCTCTCCCTTGATTAAAACCCGAGGCATGGTGTCCTTTTTTGATCTCTGATACTGATACTACTCCCGTGATCTCGACTTGTAGGATTGCTCCCTTGTCTTGGCCGCTCTCAAAGCTAGCCTGTTGGCTGGCATGAACTGGCTAGCTTCTGGGAAGGTTGCTTGAGAGTGCCTAGACCGGTGTGGCCTACAAGCAATTTTTTTTATTTGCTCCACACAACTGGTGCGCAATATATCATGGACATCACACACTCCACAATGTGCAAGGAAAATAAGAAACATATATACATGGAGAACATAAACTCCACAATGTGCAAAGAAAATAACAAACATATATACATGGACAACATTCATCGAGATCATATGTCTCAAAGACAAATACTGTGTAGGAGTTTCATACATTCCCTCTCCTGCCCCACTGGCTTCTCGTTGACCTGTTGTGTTATTTGTGCTCATAATGAACCTACAAGATGTGTTGAGCTCCAAGACCTTGTCATTCCACTTTGGATCAAGCCTTATCACACATCCCAACAGTGCCCAAACAACCAAGGTTCATTGGTATTCTAAATCTTTATCGCATCATTGATTTGTCCAAATATAAGAGTGAATGATGAAGCACTTATGACATGAAACAAATAAGCAATGGTAAGAACATTGTGTACCCTATCTTTCTAAGTTTTGCCACTCTCATTTCTTCTACAAACCATTGAGAAAATCCCTGCAAACTTGCTCACATTTTTTTTGAATTGCAGACCACCTTATTTGAATTGAATTTTGGGTCTTGCTACCATTGTTGTATGTATTTTCTATGAACTACATGTAAATCCTATCGTAGAAGCTTTTACTAGGTTGATTAGTACTCCCTCTGTCCTAGTGGAAGTGTTTCAGCACTTACATTTTGTCCCATGGCAAGTGTCACCATAGAGGTGGGCCCACCACTCCATACGATGTGTCAAACGTTGATGGGTTGGATGATGGTGGGCTGCATGGCACCAACTCCTAGATATGAGGCGAGTCCCATCTTGACTAGGGTAGCAGTGTCATTTTTGAAGTTACCTTGGTTACAGTGTCCGCCCCTAGAACTTAGTTTTTATGGGATGAAGGGAGTACCTAAAAAGGAAAGCAAGTTTCAGGAGGAAGTCACAATGATCATAACATTTAGTGCAAATGCATTTTGGGTAGTAACATAACTATGACAACATCTTTGCTCATATTAAGTCAGGCAGAACAAATAAGAATATCCTCTTCCCGACAAAAAGTCTTGCCTCTCCTGCTAGCGCCCTTCTTCTTTCCTTTGGATGGAGGTACCTTAGTGTAATATCCCGGTCCGAGAAGGCAGAACCGAAGCCTCTATATGTGTGATTTGAACATCCTGGGCACACATATAGAGGCTTCGGTTCCGTCTTCTCGGAACGGTGTATGCCAAGTGGTATCAGAGCCATGTTGACCGTAGGATGCCAGCCTAGCTAGACCAGACACTCTTAAGGACATATATATATATATTACAAAACTATTTACCAAAAATATTATCTCACTCTTACCCTATTTTCTGAGGTTCTTTATAAATTTGTTATCTCACACTCTTCTATTTCTAAATGATAGATGGTTTGTACTCGCCGCACCGCACGCAAGAGCATCGGTCGTCAGCCTGTTGGTCAGCTGGCACCTCGGGACGTGCCACAGCCGCAGGAGCCACAACACGACACACCACAACACGTATCTTAGGAGGATGAGCCTTTTGTGATCGAGCTAGTGGTACCTGGGAGCCCAGCAGCCCAGGGCGCACCTGCTGAGCAGCAGGAGGAAGAGGACAATGACACCAACAATGAAGACAAGGACGACGAGGAGTACTCTCCCTGAGCGACAAAGAGGGCGAGAAGATGTACAGAGATGCTGATGAGGTGGAGTCCTTTGGGGCTGAAGCTCCGGTCCCCAGTGATAGGCTTCAAGCTCTGCTAGTACAACTGGGCATCACCACCACCCCCAGATACAGGATCAAAGAAGTCCCGCGTCCAGGGCGGGTGGAATTCAAGGCCATTACAGAGATCTTCTCTGGGTCCAGGGTCATCAGCAGGCACCAGGGGCTAGCCTTCAGAGTGTCTCGCAACAACGCTATGGCTGACGCCGCCAGGCAGGCTATCACTTCATGGGGTCATTGCAACCAGGACAAGCTGCAGAACTCTGTCCACCGCCTCCTACCTTATCGGAAGAAGGACAAGTTCAAGGCCTCTGGGGTGAAGAAAGATGTCCGTAGGATGGAGATGGTGCACCACCAGAACATGACGGTGGAGTTGATCACCCGGTTGCTGTCTACTCAGCAAGAGATTGAGACTCTCCGCATCCAGCTGCGGAACTCAGATGCCACCATCTGAGGATACATGAGGATGGTAGAGGGTCAGGCCAGCGACCTCTACGCATCCGACACGGATACCTGGTCAGCCACCTCCATGATCCAGGGTTCAGACGAGGAGCCCTTAGTGGACACTCACTCCCCCACCAGATCCCGTTCTCGCTAGGAGCTACCCCGAGCTGTGTTGAGAGTTGCTAGATCATGTCATGTTTTGATGTTTTCTATCTTGCTTGTGAGTGTTCGATGTGAGTTGTGGGATTGCTTCAGCACCTTATCCATGACCTCATCTTTTAAATAAAGATAAATAAAAATCACAGCATATAGTTTGGGGTTTCGATTTGATTCTAAAATACTTATATCTCTCTTATAAAAAATCTCTTAGATCGTGAACACATGGAACAATCAGTGTAACGGTCAAGCCAGCAACAACCAGGCCAACAGTGCCAACAACAACCCACAGATGGAGCAACTCATAGCTACTCAGAATCAGCTGATGCAAGCAGTGCTTCAAACGCTCAACCATCTGCAGCTGAACTAGCAGGTTCACTAGTAGCAACCACCACCACCACTACCTCAATCCAGGCTTGGAAAATTCTTAAGGACTCCCCCTACCGCTTTCTCGCAAGCTAAGGACCCAATGGAAACCTAGGATTGGCTAAAGTAAATTGAAAATAAGCTGGAGATTGCACAATGTACTGATCAGGAGAAAGTACTTTTCGCTGCGCATGAACTATTTGGAATTGCTACTGATTGGTGGGAAACATACCGCAACTCTCACCAGAATATTGGTGCTATCACATGGGATGAGTTCAAAGCTTGGTTTAGAACTCACTACGTACCTTGTGGTACGCTCAAGCTAAAAAAGAAGGAGTTCTCCGAACTGCAGCATGACGGAATGACTGTGAACGAGTATCTCAATAATTTTTCTCAGATGTCAACGTATGCACTGGATGATGTTAATACCGATGAAAAAAAATAGGATGCCTTCCTGAATGGACTCAATGACGAGATTCAATTTCAACTTCTCAATACCGACTATGAAGATTTCCAGAGGATGGTTGACAAGGCTATCATTATTGAGAACAAGATCAAGGAGATGGAGAAGAATGGCAAGAGAAAAATGTTGTTCCCAGTATAGTCTTCAGGGAGCAACACTAGGCCTCGCCTGTCTCAACCAGGACCTTTCTTCAGAAACCCGAACATGGTTCGCCCGCTAATGCATGGTCAATGTCCTCCATTCCAGATGTAGCGACCAAACTTCCAGGCATAGCGTCTGAATTTCCAAATGCCGAAACATCAGCAGCAAGCACCTTGACCCAATGTGCAGCAACTGTCTTGACAAAACTTGCAGCAAGGCCCCCACCCCAATGCTCTAACCTCACAGAAAGCTCAAGGAAGTCGTAATGGTGGAGCTTGGTTCATGTGTGGTTTGACTGGTCATTTTGCATGGCATTGCCTGGCCAGACCGGCAGTTTCTGGAGCAGGAAATCAAGCAAAGCCATAAGGGAAACATAATTTCATGTATGGCAAGGTCAACCATATGACAAGTGATGAAGCTCAACAAGCCCAAGATGTGGTATTGGGTATGTTTCTTGCAAGCTCACACCCTACAACTGTTTTATTCGATTCTGGAGCATCTCATTCATTCATATCATCAAGCTTTGCTGTAAAACATAATCTATCAATAGCAACCATGAAACATACCATGCTTGTTAGTTCATCTGGAGGTGAAATGAGGACTAAGCATATATGTTTGGTCGTTAGTATTAACATAAGGGGGATATACTTTCCATCGAATCTCATCCTTTTAGACTCCAAGGGTATAGACATCATACTTGGCATGGATTAGTTAAGCAAGTATGACGGAATCATCCAGTGTGCCAGAAGGTCGATAAGATTGAGCAAGACAGATGGGACCACAATCGAGTTCGTTGCCGTAGTGCAGCCAAATCAGGGCAGTATGCTTAACCAGACAAAGGTGATAGCTTTGAAAGAGATCAGAGTGGTTCAAGAATACTTGAATGTATTTCCAAAAGATTTGCCAGATATACCACCAGATCACGACATAGAATTTCTTATTTTGTTGCTAGCTGGAACACCACCTATTACTAAGAGGCCATATAGAATGCCCGTAAATGAGTTAGTAGAACTCAAGAAGCAAATAGCCGAGCTACAGGCTAAAGGATTCATATGACCTAGCTCATTACCTTGGGGAGCACCCGTGCTATTTATGGAGAAGAAGGATGGAACTCAACAGATGTGCATTGATTATCGATCATTGAATGAGGTCACCAATAAGACTAAGTATCCTCTTCCACGGATTGAAGATTTGTTCGACCAGATGAAGGGAGCGAGTGTATTCTTGAATATTAATTTGAGATCAGGATACCATCAGCTAAAAATCTGGGAGTCAGATATCCCAAAGACCGTATTTCGCATCCGGTATGGATTCTATGAGTATACCGTGATGTCATTTGGACTGACAAATGCACCAACCTATTTCATTTATCTCATGAATAAGGTATTTATGGAATAGTTGGATAAATTTGTGGTAGTCTTCATTGATGACATTCTCTTATTATCTAAGACAGAAAAAGAACACAAGAAGCACCTAAGATTGGTATTGGAGAAGCCCAGATCAAACCAGTTGTACGCCAAATTATGCAAATGTGAATTTTGGTTAACTTAAGTTGCTTTCCTTGGACATGTCCTTTCTGCTGGAAGAGTCTCAGTTGATCTAGGTAAAATAAAGGATGTGCTAAATTGGATGCCACCTACTATTGCTTCAGAAATTTAGAGTTTTCTGGGATTAGCAGGATACTGCCGTCGATTCATTGACCCCGCCACCCGATTTGACCCACTGTGAGCTTCGCTGGCTTCCCCTCCACCTCCATGTGCCATCGGAATGCCTCCTCGGCAACCGGAGCGGCCATAGGCCGAGCTCCGAGAAGCTCCATGGCCGGCCATGGTGGTCGGTCCACCATGGACCGTGCCTGATGTGGTCTGAGCTGATGATCCTAGTCCATGGCATTTTCTATTCAAAAATAAATCCCCAGCCGAAAATCAAAGCCAGTTTTACAAAGAGCCCCCTATTTTTGCCACAAATCAAGCCACATTCCACCAATATTCCAAACAGCACCCCTGTAATCCAAAAGTATTTCCAGATATAGCCCTAGCCACTTTCTAGAAATTGCAAATAGGTCACTGAAATTCTTTTCACCATATCTTTGCAACCGTAACTCCGATTTCGGCGATTCTCACGCCAATATCCTCAGAATCACTTCATCTTTCATTTCATGCATTCATAATACATGTTTGTTGCATATTGATTGATTGTGTGCCCGCGATTAGGTGATTTTGCGCCGAATCCGCATCAGTTAGTGGGATTTCAAGACGTTCTATATGAGGACTCTGATCTATTCTCTTGTGAGCAACGAGGCAAGTTACCTTGAACATATTGCACCTATATTTTTTCTCTATCTATTCTGTAGAACTAGAATTGCATGTTAGGAATGTATGTCTTGTGAACCTATGTTAGGGTTTGATTAGAATTGACTTATCGTTTCTTGAAAACTATAGAAGTATTTGGGTAGTCATCATAGACTTAGAATTTCTTAGCCTAGCATGTCCTGGTCTGGGTTTGGATAGAGATTATGTTGCACCTTTTATGCTTGTTTCACCATGTTAGTGTTGTGGTTATTGTTCCTATTAGTGTGGAGAATAGGATTTGGGGTGACAGAATTGGGAACTGTGTCTGGTTGTAGCCGGCAGTTCGAGGCTTTGTCTGGTTGTAGCCGACATCGTTTGATTTGTTATCATATCCAAATCTAAGGACCGGTTCATGGAGCGACCACCCATGAAAATAGTACAACCATGAACATATATGGGTACGGCCTGATATAGTTTGTGGTAGAGACTAGTCTTGATGTACCAACTGGTGGTGCGAATTGAGC
>VSTD030003732.1:0-10705 GCA_008808055.3 Sporobolus alterniflorus | reverse complement strand
CTGTATTTCAATGAGCCTACTTACATGAAACCCCTTCTTCTGTGATATCCGCCATCTTGCATGAAAATGACATTATCTTGACTGTAAGCTTGTCCATAATAAGAACCTGGAGTCCAAATCCCAATTCGATCATATATCTCAGATTCTCTTCACAAGGCCACAGAAAATGAAAACATCTGAAACAAAAACACCATCTATCCTGGAATATACCTTCCATGTCGATTTTGAGCTCTTCCGAGTCGATCTCAGCATTTCGAATAACAATCCTATATAATAGCAGAAATAATGAAGCAACAAATCCGAAATTAGGAATGTGGCAGCATGTGTACAATAAAAGACGAGGTGGTATATTAAAAATGTAAAGCACTACACCAACAAAATATCAGGGAATCGTGTAGATGTATATATACAAGACCAGAAAAAGATATGTCAGGAAGATTATATTGAAGAGAAAATATATACCAAATACAATTAATTCTAGGAAAGTCATTCTTTCCTATTCATCCACTATTCAATAAGCCTCCTCAAGTGGCTTCATGAAATTAGCAGATATTAGATCAAGGCTGTTCCACGTCTTGCCCCATGATCAAGTGCTGATAAACTTGAAGCCAATACCAATCTACTGAACCAGGTTGACAATTCCTATGCCTTTCCCTCTTCATGTACAATTATTCTACTTAAGTATGTGCTGCTTGCACTCTGCAGCACGCGGTGCACAAAGCATTCATATAACCAGCTTTTCCCACACTAACAATTCTCATGGATTAAGATGTTGTCTTGTTCATAGGCCAAGCTTAAATAGACACTATGACAAGATAAAACTATGACAACAATAAAAACTACAACATACTAACAAAACTTGAAATCTCGCATATTGCAAACTTTGAAATGCATCCTCATTGTGAGCTATTTATAGTTCAAAACATTCTGTTGATCGGATGCTCAGGACAGTTGAAACTCTGAAGCCTTAAATTTCATTTATTATTTGGGACATCCCCAAGAATCTCCAACATTCACTTCCAACTGAGACATGAGTATAAATACTCCTTTCTAATTAATGTAGTTAAACATAGGCTATCAGTGTATTTATGAAATGTAGGTTGAATATGTGCAAACTGGAAAGTACAGTTAATTATCTATCTAAGAATAAAGGGTGCGATCGCTGCAGCTTCTAACAGCTGCACACAGCTGCGGCTGCCATCTCGTAGCTGCAATAGTGAATCTATTATTTGAAAGATGTGGCACCATGACTTTTCTGGGGCTGTTTTGAGCAGCGGCCGATTGGCTGTACTCAAACGATCACGCCTAAAAATGCTGCAGCCAGATCAAACGATCGCGCCTAAAAACATTCAGCATTTTTGGCTTCTTGGTCATGATATACTACATGCACGAACTCACAGTTGAACTACTGACACTTTTAACTGTGCCTGTTACATTTGATTGTAGTTATGCACTACATCAGTTCCTGAGTTCTTTTCCAAATCAAAGTCATTCCATTCATCTAGAACACTAAAAGCCACTAAAAACAGTGAAACAAGTCATGTCGCACTTCATTCTCCAGTAAAACACATGTAGTACGCGAAATGAAGTACTAAGCATTTCTCAGCATCAGCAACCAATCCCCTTTATTCCACCAGTTCCCCAGGTCCCAACCCATAAGCTCAACCACAGAGATCACCTGATCTCCACCAACCAATCGTTACTATGGTGCGAACGGAAGCGGGGCTTACGGTCTCGGGTGATTTGGCGGAAGCTCCGGTGGTCCGCGCCGCCGAACGAAGAGGAGGAACTGTCCGAGTCCATCGACATGGCCGCCTCCCCGCCACCGGCGAAACCTCGCTGTAGGGTTAGGGTTCGTGTCCGCCTCCTCGCCACCGGCGAGACCTCGCTGTAGGGTTAGGGTTCGTGGCTGCCTCCCCGCCGCCGGCGAGACCCCGCTGTAGGGTTAGGATTCGTGGCCGCCTCCAACCCGGAATGCACGCTCGGGGAGCCTGCCGGAGCAAGAGAGATGTACGTGCCTAGAGAGGGAGGAGCAACGCGGAGGTAGGAAGTTTACGAGGTTGCCGCCGCCGCGGGGTTGGACGGTGACCGGAACAAGGAAACGGCTCCTTCCGTTTTCTCACCACCGGACGGAGTCATTCTGCTGCGGTTTACCTACGTCTATGGCGGGTAGGGCCATGACGCGTAGTAGACAACTGGACCTACACGTCATTGAATATGGGTGAATGTTACACCTTCCACTGGTGGTAGTCGTCAGGGAAGACGGGAGGAAAGGAGAGAGTTTCCTTCGCGTCGATGAGAACGGGAATGATTGAAAAAAATTGAGAAAAATGGGAATACAAGATTTTCATTCCGCTTTCGTTTGGCCAGATGATGCTAGCTTTTTTTAAGGTCTGTTCGGTTATATTAAATCCCTTCTGGATTGAAGTAGATTGAGTTAGAATAAATCTTATATAAATTAAAATTTGTTTCAATCCAAATCAATTGGGCCTTAGATGACAAAATGGCATTTGGTTAGAGTCTATTCGAAATAAGCGGCTCCATTTCAAGAATTGGTGTGTTTGATTTGGAACAATATAGAACCGAGCCGCTGTTGAAAGGGAATACTTCTCATAAATCTTAAACCATTCATTTAAGAAAAAAGTTAGAAGCTAGCGCTTGTGTTACCTCTCACTCCACCCGTAATCTTAAACCATTCATTTAAGAAAAGAGTCAGAAGCTAGCGCTTGTGTTACCTCTCGCTCCACCCGTGATGATTATACTCTTGAACCAAACAACGAATAGAACCGCTCCGCTCTACTTTTACTCTTGAACTATAGTAGTGATTATGGTAGATTATTATCCTGATAAAGGTTAGAGTTAACAATATGGGTAAAATGCATAATATTATTTTTTTTTTGAACCAATAGCAGTTAACCAATTTTTTCTGACCATTTTTCTCATTTTGATTTATATCTGAAACGGATCAGAAATTGGATGTTATTTTTGGAAATATGATAAAAATAATATTTCCTTTTATCGAATAAATTCTAGGAATTTCAAATTTATTCAAAAATTTCAGAATCAATGTCCAATTGACTTCCGACCAGCCCAGCCATGATCAATAGGCTAAACCAGACCGGAATAATTAAGTATGGTATGTATATGTGACATGATACTTGTTACATGTGAACCGAAAATGTGCAAGAGTATTGTCGGTGTTTTCTGCACTGAGAAATAACAGGATCTACAAGATTGTGTGATTTAGGTTCTGAGGTAGTCTCGTGAACAATGAACACACAAGAGTTTATCCTGATTCAGCCCATCCGTAGAGGTAATAACCATACGTCCAGATATTGAGTAAAAACATATGTTACAAGGGGTGAGCAAAGTGCTCGTATGGTTCACGTGTTGAAGGGGGTCTCGATCTTGTGTCTCTCTGTCTGAAGGGCAAAGGTCCTTTTATAGGCAGCCCTGGGTCCCCTAACTATGATATAGTTCTCTTATAACTCGGTGTGATAGTGGGGCCCATGTTAGAAATATCGTCTCCAAAGTCCAGGGAATGCTGCCTGATAGTTGTCTTAGCTCCCGGGCATCGACGTGGTTGGAGCCCGGGACGATTTCTCGTGGTGCCGCTGTCTTGCTATGCTTCACTTGGCTGCTCAGGTTTCCCACGTGAAGATATGTTGAAGGGCTAGCCTGCCGCCTACACTGGTGTACGAACTGTAGCTGACAAGCGAGGGTACATAGCCCTCTAACAAGCGTTGTCCCGTCCCGTCGCACCATATAGGCCGACGCGATTTTAGACTGCCTTTTCGAAGGGTGCGAAGCCCCCAGGATGAGCCATCTGCCTCGATGTTGATCGCCCGGATCCTTGGTGGACTGGACCCCTAATGGAGAAACCCACTTTTACCAGGGTAAACTTATCCGATGTCGGAGTGATCATGGTGATTATGCATGTTCTAAGCCGCCTTAATTATGGGCTTCCTGACCCATGTCCTTAGGCTAAGTGAGCCGACTCATGGCAGACCCCCTGTTCCTTTCCGTTGAGTCCAGGAGACATGGTACCCATGGTACCAGTTCTCATCACTAGGATCTAACTCGAGGCGTTAGGTGTGAGATGAACGACTCACAGAGGCTCCGGCTGGGTGGGGCGTTACGACGGGTGGCGGTGGCCTCACCGGAGCTCCGCTCTGGGTGCTATGGGGCATGATGGCTTGGGTTTTTTAGCTCTAAACGGAGTGGAGGGCAAGGGGATCCTTACCCGAGGGTCCTTGATGGCAGGTCGGGCTCCTAGATGGCTCATGGTCGTGGAGTCTCTTCTCCAAGATTTCAGGTCGGCATGTGATACTTCCAAGGCATCTCCGGTGCTCAAACTCAATGTGCGGTGATGACGGCTTCTCCTCAAGCTCGTCGGCTACTTCAATTTGAAAATTCTGCCTTCAACTGTTCTTCTCTTTTTCAGGTAGCTTCTTCCTCAGTATGATGACTCCGTTGCACCTTGCACATCTTGATCCTCTTGTTTCGGGTAACTCTTTCAAATATCTCCAGAATCTTGATAAGGTACTCTTGATAGGAGAGATCTTCACTAATATTCAAATCTTCCATGGGGATTTGCTCTTCAGGCATACGTATATATTTCTTCAGTTGAGAGACATGAAACTCATTGTGCACATCTAACAACTGCGGCGGTAACTCCAATGGATAAGTTACTTCACCTCTCTTCTCCAAAATATTGAATGGTCTAATAAACCTCGGTGAGAGCTTATCTCGTACCTTAAAACGGCGTAATCCTCTCATATCTGACACCTTGAGGTAGGTAAAATCTCCAACTCTAAAGTTTTAACTCTCTTCTCCTATGATCAATATAGCTCTTCCAACTTGATTGTGTAATCTGTAGGTTCTCTATCACTATGTGAACTTGATTCTCGGCTTCTTCAAAAACCTTCTATTTTCTAGTCTCACTCTAAAACAATGGAGTTTGACACCTATGACCATATAGCATCTCAGACGGCGTTATCTTCAAACTCTCTTGATAGCTATTATTATAGGAGAGCTCGACAGTCTTCACAGGGGTGGATCTCCCTGCCTGTAACACCCTGTTTTTCCGCAAAAGAACAAAACCTCATAAATTAAGTATTTAATCTAATAAATATGTGTGTTGCATTCATGTCACTGCATATTTTATTTATGATTGATGTGTGCCATTATAATTTTGAAGGACCGGAGAATGTGACTAGAGGGGAGATGAATGAGAGACAATCAAAATTAATCGAGAGAACTCGGCCTATATTCTGATATCGACCCGACGCCTCTCTCTTCTAACTCGACCAAGACCGCATAAGTATAGTAAAGCTATCGACCATTGGAACCGGGTTAAGAACCGTAGCAAAAACACGAATCGATGCTGGTAAGAACACGCGTGAGACACGTGATGAAAATCAGATCAAAACTCAGTTCAGTCCTCTTAGTCATTTCACCGAACACCTTACGGACGTCTTCAGAAAACCACCGCGATAGAGTAATTCAGACTAGAAAAACTCGAGCCCTTTGATCTGACGGATCAAGAATACGACCAAAACGAGTTCCTGCAACAATCCAAATCAAAGCACCAGCAATTGGAGACAAGCAACACACAGGACCTAAGAACAGCAGAAAGCGAAGACCGACACAGGGCGATGCTAGCAGAGCAAGCGTCCGACAGACTCAGGAACCGAGCGACGCGCTCCTGATCAGCAGGGAAAATCGAAGCAAAGTCTAGGCCGCCGGTGCTTGACAAAATTGAGACTTGCTCCTGGTAAAAAACAGTAGAAAATGAAGCAGCTACCTTGGAGCTGGTGAAGCAAACCGGGCCACTCCTACATCTGTACTAAGACAAGAAAAATTAAACCAACTAAAAATTGCTGGTGCGCAGTGGGCTCCTTGGATCGTAGCCAAGCAGCAGGCCATGCACTGAGGCCATGAACCTCCACCGGTGGCTGCAGAACGAATTAGCGAGAGGTGCTACTAAAACTGGAACACTGAAGAGGATGGAAAGAGCACTGAGGCGCGCTTGCTCTAGGAGCGATGAATTAATCTGCCCGGAAATCGATGTCGAGCGCCAGCGACTGGGATGAGACGAGGTGAATCAGTTGACCGAGGCGTGCAGCAAAAATCCGGATGGAAAAATAAAACTCGGCCGAGAACTGAGCACGGAAGCGAGCTAAGTGACGAAAGCTCCGGTGGCGGGACCAAAGTAGCAGCGAAGAAAAAGAGTGCCTGGCAAACCCAGATCCAGAACGAAAAACTCACAGCACGGAAAAAGAAAAATGCTGGACGCGGCTGAACCAGACCTTCACTCGCGACCGAGGAAATGAAGTCCGGGCCACAATCGTGCCGGGAGGAAAAATCGATGCAAGAGCGAAGGCAATCCAGCTGCGCTAGGCCAAGACGAAAAACGAAGAACCGAAGGGGACTCAGATCTACAGGCACCAAAACAAAATAGTGAAACACAGACAGCACATATGATATGCAAAACTCGATTTTTCCATAGACATTTAACAAGATTATACCGAATCTATGAAGATCACCGTCCTCTCTCTTTTATTTGATTGAAAAATAAAAATTGTTTTTGGCACACACCTACTTTAGAAAATACAAAAATAAAATTAGAGAAGTGACAAGGAGTCTCATCCCACTAGGGTCCTATTTATAGATATAATTAAAAGACTAAATGACTACAATGCCCCTAGAACCTAATAGAATCAAAACGGCAAAACTAGGGTAGCATGGTTAGATGTAGCCTGTCGAATCGACTTGTCCGTCTTTAACTTGATAATGACACAACCTACGTGATGGTACCATGTGCACCACCCACCATCGCGCCTCCGACAGTCTTGAGGACAGACTGAAAAACCCTAGCCTGACTTGCTTCCATGCGAAGTAAGCTGCTAGATCTCAATGCGTGTCCCACACCGACGCATCCCCCATCGGTTTTGTGGCGCAACCGACAAACCGAAGACTGCTTGATTTTGACACCCAAACCAAGAAACCGTCGCGGTGATTTTGAGGTCCAAATCATTAAATCGTAGCTACCAGTTTTGAGGCCCAAACTGAGAAACCCTCCGCCACCTTGGTTTTCAGACTCAACCAAGAAACCGCCGCCACCGGTTTTAAGGCCAAACTGGAGAAACCGTCCCAGTGATTTTGAGGCCAAACCACTTACAAACCGTCGACTTTGGTTTTGAGGCTCAACCGAGAAACTCGCACTCCTCGTCTCCATGTGCCTGGTGCAGACTGCACATGGCGCCACTCAACCTCTCGATCGCCCGGCCACCGAGTACTCGACCTGTGCGACCATCCCCGGTCCTCTGCACTAGGTCTCCTACTCCTACCACGATCATCGTCGCTGCAAGCCATGCCACACCTGCCACCTGCACACCACGAGACAAGCAAACTCCAAACGAAACAAAGGATAAAGGTAACACAACCGAACCGTCCCGGATAAGGTAACACAACCGAACCGTCCCGAATTCGAATTCAAACCTCGCCAAGTCAATGACTCATCCCAATCAAACCAAGAAACTGATCACTTAATTTCTCAATCTCCTCTTTGATGAGTACATTGACAATAAAAGACACAAAGTTTGAAGTTCGAATCCAAGACCCCATGAAGCGCAACTACAAGACCAAAAAGTGAAAAAAGCTTAATAATGCCATCTAGAAGAAGGAAATCTGCAAAAACTAAAAAATGGCACAAAAAGCGGCAAAATTATGAAAAGAGCAAGAAAAGCACAAAATCAACATTCCTCCTGAAATCAATTCCCCGTAACACTCTCAATGTAAGCTCTCCCTCTTAGATAGTTATTTATCATGTTTCTTCTCTCATCCACCCAATTAGCAAGAGTTCTATCAACTTTGTGCCCATACTCTCCCCCTTTGACAATGACTTCATCAAACATAAACCGAGAGAAGAACGAGATGATATACATGAGATTCAAAATTACGATGCTTCACAAGGCATACAAGCAAGTATTTAAGCAATTATGCACATCATTATGCCAAGACTTGCAAAATAAGAATAAATCCACATCAGAAGACCATCACAGGATAACAAGCAAGTAGCCATGAGCTATAAGCAAAATATATAATATACAAGATAAATCACCAACTCCCCTTCAAATCAAACTATATGGATGACAAACACCAATCCCCCCCCCACAAATCAGCAAAATGAGAAGAATCAAGGGGTTTGCTAAAAATGTCGGCCAACTATCTCTCGGTGTCTACATATATCATCTAAATATCTCCCTTCTCTACATGATCTCTCAGGAAGTGGTATCTTCTCTCAACAAGTCTCATCTTTTTGTGGAAGACTAGATTCTTGACTACTGAGATGGCATTGGTGTTATCGCACATGAGGGGAACTCTCTTAAAAATCACTCCAAAGTCACTCATGGTATGCACTATCTAAAGAATCTGCGAGCAGCAGCTACATACTCAACCTTAGTGGTGGACTGTGTAAGAGAAGACTGCTTTTGAGAAGATTAGCAAACGAGTGAAGATCCAAGAAAATAACAAGTGCTAGAGGTGCTTTTTCGGTCAATCCCACAACCCACAAAATCAGCATCGGAAAAGCCAACTAGATCAAGCAAAGAAGAAGCAGAATACCAAATCCCAAACTCAGAGGTGTGTTTGAGATACCTGAAGATTCACTGAACTGTCATCCGATGTGAAGAGCGTGGGGAAGCCTGAAAGCGCGCACACAACCCCATGGTGAACTGAATGTCCGGTCGTGTCGCTGTGAGGTACAGGAGAGAGCCGATCATGCTCCTGTACTTCCTCTGGTCAACAGCATCGCCATCTTCATCTAGACCAAGTGACGTAGCGATTCTCATTGGAGTAGACACAGGCTTCAGCTCTGCCATGTTGAACTTCTTTATTAGGTCCACCACGGGTCGAAACCCCAAGTCACCTTATCACCGGCCCAGTCGGCCTCCCCCTTCTTCTGTTCCCCGCGCGACCCATCCTGGCCCACTAGGGCGTTACCCGACGCCGATTCGGATAACCCAAGAGGTTAACTTGGTGTAACACCCTTTTCCCCTAAAGAAATAGAACTCTAGAAATTAATTATTTAAATAAATAATAGTTTGTTGCATTCATGCCGCTGCATATTTTATTGTGTGATGAAGTGCTTTTGTATTTTATTTAGCGAATAGGAATTATTCAAATTTTAAATTTGAGTTGAAATCAAATAAATTTGTAAACTATAAAATATTTTGAATTTTAGAAAGAAATAACCCGACTCGACACGACCCGGGTTAAGGGTTTTGCCTTAACCAAGCTAACTCCATGAATGAACAAGTATAGAATAGGAAGCAAGTTTCAACTCTCTTCTTTGCTGAAGATTGACAATGTTTTGCACTGCCTTGGCCAGAACGACAGCTGATGTGCGCTGCGCAGTGGGGGAAGAGGAGAAGGAGGGGGTCCTCACCGGTGGAAGAGGGCGGCCAGCTCAAGAAGACCAGTTGGAGGATGCTCGGGGTGGTGCTATGGGGATGGCGATTGCGCGGCATGGCCGGTGCGCGGTGGTTGACGCACCGGCGCCGTTGCTACTATTGTGTCCATGGACACTCAATGGACAACCTCGCCACCCAGCTTGGGTTTACCAGTGAACGCGGCGATGGAGTTAGCCCGCGGCCCGGCCGGCTGCTTGCGAAACGGCATGAGGGCGAGTTGCTGTCGGTTCAGAGCTTTGCTAGGCGGGCGGTGCTTTGAAGGTCCTGAGCAGAAGAGTCTCAGTGGAGAAAAAATGTAGAAGGTATGAGGGAGAGCGATGGTGGGGGAGGAGGCCTAGGTGAGCAGCGTGTGGGGCTCAAGATGGTTGGCTAAAGCGGCGCGGAGCAACGGGTGGTAGGCGGCAGAGGTGACGCTCACGCGGCGCACGACAGTGATAGAGACGGAGCTGGTAGGTTTGGCCATGGCACGTGGGCCGGTTGTTGGTGGCTACAGGCCAGCTGCTTTGGGCCTGCCAAAAATGAATAGCATATTTTTTTGATTTAAACAAGGTTTTCAAACAAATTGAATTAATTTGGATAAAAGATGCCTTCCCTTGATCCAAAAAATTCCAAATAAAACATGTATTTATAGGGAATTAAATAAGGAACAACTTTCCTCATTGGAAGTTTTCAAAATTCGGGATAGAATTTGAATTAAAAATCAAGGAATCATTAGGGTTTGAAATTCAATAGAATTTGATGGAATTAGATTGAAATTTCCAAGAATGGATGAAATTTGATTGAGGAATCCTAATTGCACTTGGATGACACATCAACTCATGAAAGCAATTTGAAAATTCAAATTTGCAACTTTTCTTGATTACCAACGGTTTTGATTTTTTGATTAAGACCTTAATGAAGGTGATTAGTAAAGCCGTAACATGGGGTGTTACAGCCCCCCTTAAAAGAAATCTCATCCCCAGATTTGAAAGGAGAGGGGCAGCGAGGAAGCAAGGAACAGATACGACGAAAACCTTCACTGGCAAGATAGAAAGTCAAGATGATTGGAATAGGAACTCTTTCAACCTCCAAAGTAGCTTGTACAACCTGCCCGTTTTATGTCCTATCATGTGATCTGAATGGTCTATCACTCGGTTGGTTATTGTGGATAAGGTGATCTGGCTCTAGTGGGCCTACTCTGTTGACGACGGCTCTGCGATGCCTTCATACAACTTCTCGAATTGGGAGAT
>VSTD030003731.1:0-10706 GCA_008808055.3 Sporobolus alterniflorus | reverse complement strand
CGGCCCTGTGGGTTGTGTCGGCGGTTGACTCCGACGGCGACATGGCGAGGAGGAGGAGGTGGGGTGACGACAGCGTTAGTATTGGAGTTGCCACGAATTCGCCCTAGGGAGCGATGCAGGGAAGCTTTCCTCAAGATGTATAGTGGTGTGTTATGGTGCAGTGCCACATGTGTCTCTTGTGGCTTTCTTTAGTTTGTATTTGGAAGGAGAGATGCACATGATCTTTTCTTGGAGTGCCCTTAGAAATATATATTCTCTCCATTCTTAAATAGCTGTCGTCTTTGATTTTTTAGTTACGATTTGATTCTTCTTCTTGTTCATAATATTAGTTTAGATATACAAAATTATAAGTCCGGTTTCAATTTTATAAAATAAAACATAACAATATATTTAATAATATTTGAATAAGATAAATGGTAAAAAAACATAACTAAAAACCCCACGACAACAATTTAAAAACTCTAGATAAGGAGATGGACCATATAGTGGTAGAGTCTAGTGGAGTATAAACTAGTGGATCGACAAGTATACCCCTTGTATTGTCCAGCTGATTCACCAACAACAAGTTGAGCACATGCATGGTTGAGCAATAGGGACACCTAGCCAGCCAGGTCTAGAAGCTAAGTATGTTGCGGGGCCTAGCCAGCCTGGTTTCATATTAAGTAAGAAGACAATTTGTTACAACCAAACTACTGACACAGAGCAATACAAAGAAACCACAAGACCAGCAGGGGCACTGCCTAATGGAGCATCGACCTGAAGATGAAGACCTAGCTCAAGCAAGGAGACAATGGCAATCACCAATGAGCCTGCAACCGACGACTATGGAGGACATAAGGAACCTTAACCAATCCCTGATGACGAACACGCCACCAGGGCTCTCCGTGATAACTTCCACGACACCGACCATTGCTCACTGCCGAAGCCTGGGGAACACCAACTCGTTGCGCCACGCCGCCTGCCGCCATGGAGGTCGAAGAAGTTGTGAAACTGTCAACCTTCAAAGGAGGAGCCAGCTGCCGGTCTGCAACACGCACACCCCCACCATAGGGGCCCACTGTGCTGCCACGAGGAGGGCCTTGCATCACCATGTTGAAGCCCGGTGGCACGCCGTAGCCACTCCCAAGGAGGGGCTATCGCCGCCACACCGATGGGATGCCCTAAGCTACCTGCACGACCACCCAAGGCGTAGATCCACCATCGGCAACCGACGAGGACGTCGCCTGCGCCCTAGATCTGGGCCCCCAATGGCAAGGGGTGGGGAGGGGGGCGGTCAAGGACGAGCAAATCGAGCAAATCCACCCATGTGGCCGCCGAGGGATGACTGCCTGCACAGATCAGGTCATTGTGCACCATTGAGCTCGCCTTGCCTCGACGGTTCCTCACCCCGGCCCGGGCGACCGCCACGTGAGGAGTGGACGAGGGCCATGCTGCTGCCATCCTTGCCAGCCCTATGGGTTGTGCCGTCGATCAACTCCGGTGGCGACATGGCGAGGATGAGGAGGTGGGGTGATGACGGCGTTAGGATTGGAGTCGCCCTAGGGTGCGACACGGGGGAAGCTTTCCTCAAGATGTATAATGGTGCATGATGGTGCAGTGCTGCATGTGTCTGTTGTGACTTTCTTTAGTTTGTGTTTGGAAGGAGAGATGCACATGATCTTTGCTTGGAGTGCCCTTATAAATACATATTCTCTGCATTCTTAAATAGTTGTCGTCATTGACTTTTTAGTTATGGTTTGATTATTCTTGTTGTTTATAATATTAGTTTAGATATACTAAATTATAAGTCCGGTTTCAATTTTTTAGTGATAAAACAAATCATAACAAAATATTTAATAATATTTTAAAATATTTGAATAAGATAAATGATAAAAAACCTAACTAAAAAACCAACTACAATAATTTTAAAACTCTAGATAAGGAGATGGACCATATAGTGGTAGAGTCTAGTGGAGTACATATAAACTAGCGGATCGACAAGTGTACCCTCGTATTTGTTGTTTTTCGGCTTATAATTTTGAGGAGGAGAACCCACTAGCTAGCTCGCTTGTCAGGCATCAGACATGGACGGCTGCACCTGGGGACAAAGTGAGTCGGTGGATTATTTGTCAAGGACGAGAAATATTAGCCAGCGCCAACATGGGACAGAGAGGTGCCGTTTGTCGACAAGATCTGGGAGTCTGTGGCACAACAACAGCAGGGGATTGGAAAAACTGAAGGGGACAAACTAGAATTTTATGGGTATGGTACTTTGATCCAATTTATAAGCCAACCCACAATTGGCTGTAGATATAGAATCAGAGAGGCCCGTCTCACCTTGTTGCAGCCCAGCCATAATCGCCCTCTCCTTGAGTTCGTTCTACCATAACAAAAGCTGCAGTACCATAGAATTTCTTCTTTGCCTTGTGAAGGAGGAAGGAGAAACAATGAGCAATGATTTATACAAGTGCTTCTATCATTCTGTTCATGTATTCGTAGACCAATTAGTTTTTTTCCAAGATCGTGCATGTGCACATTCTAGATTAAATAAGAAGAGAGAGTTGTACATCGCCTCGCTCGGAGGCAACATGACCGGGTTACAAAACTCTACTACTCATGCTCTAGCTGTGACTTGACTAACAACTTAGCTCAACTTGACTAACAACTTAGCTCGACACCAAAGCTCAATCAAGGCCCATATATTGTCAGTTAACCTAGATGAGTTTGAGCACGACTGTCAGAACACCCATTCATTCATTCATTCATTCATTCCTCTATAATCATAGACTCCATACCACACATATAGTTAGGGAGTCAAAGGCCACCACTCGGTGAAGTGATCATGAGGAGCTGATGATAGAGTTTTCCATCCACAACGCCGAAGCACCTTGTACCAGACTTCCCGTGAGTATGCACACTGCAGGAGAAGATGGTCAATTTGCTCTGAATCTTGAGAGCATAGGGCACACTCGTCAGTTGAACTGAGGCTATGATGGTGTAACCTTTCCGTGGTCCAGCATCTTTCAAGAAACATTAGCCATACAAAAAAATGACACTTGTTTGGAGGCCGAGTTTTCCAGAGCTGAGGAGCACCTTGTATGGCAATTTGTCCGTTGAATAGAGCAGCGTATGCCGAAGAGCAGGAGTATAAGTCTAAATATTCCCAATGCCATAGAAGCTTATCTGAGTTGTCCGAGGTGAGCTCCACTTCCTGGAGTTGATGCCAAATGTCAATGTATTAGATTATAACCGGTATCGTGAGTGCTTTGGTGATGTCTTGGATCCAAGCATTGTTCTTGAGTGTTGATGCCACGGTGTGCCATTTCTGACTGCGGGTCGACACCGCAGTTACCATGTCTAGAGCAAGGTCTGCCAGATGCCACCCCCAGCCAAGGGTCTAACCAGAAGAGGAAGGTTGATCCATCCCCTAGCATGAATTGAATTGAGGCATTGAAAAGGGCCTTGGTGGGGCTATCTTCAGTACACGATAGCGAAGTCCATGCGTGATCAGGATCTGTTCGGTGGAGCCAAAGCCATCGTGCATGCAAGGCTACCCTTAGGAAGCGCAAGTCCTTGACCCCTAGGCCGCCCAACTGTAATGGTCTTTGGATACGGCTCCATGCGACCATACACCTCCCACTTTGAACCATGTCTGTTCCCGTCCATAGGAAGACCCACATAATCTTTTAGGAAGCTTTCATTAGCCATGGAGGTAAGCCAATGTTGATTGAAGTGTAGACCGGCACAACCGACATGGTTGTTTTGATCAGGGTTAACCTGCTGCTACGATGCATCAACCTTCCCTTCCAAGATGGGAGCTTGTCTGCTACACAATCCAGTAGTGGTTGAAGGGCTGATTCTGGCAACCTCATGACAGACAGCGGGATCCCCGGGTATTTGATCGGAAAATCAACCTTTTGACAAGGGAATAGGCTTGTTACCAGAGCTACTTGGTCATCACTACATCTGATCGGAGCCATTTGGCATTTGGCCATGTTGCATCCAAGGCCGGAGGAGTCCTCAAAGAGAGACAGAATGTTGTGGGTTACGTGGAGATCTTGGGTTGACGGCGAGATGAACATCACAAGGTCGTCAGCGTAGAAGGATTCATGATGTGAAATTGGACGAACCCTGAGAGGTTGTAGCAGCGACCAACCATCTGCTTTATGGATTAGGGAATTTAGCACTTCCATAACTAGAATGAAGAGCATAGGTGACAACGGGTCGCCTTTCCACAGACCGTGGGCATGGTAGATTTTCTCTCTCGGGTCACCGTTCAACATTACTCGTGTACTGGCCATAGAAAGAAGGATGGAAGTCCAATTCCTCCAAAGCCTGGAGAATCCCACATGCTCAATGATTTCAAGTAGGAAGGGCCACGCCACCGAATCCAATGCCCTTGCAACGTGGATCTTCAAGAGAAGGCAAACACATTTCCATGCGTGAAATAGCTTTGTCGAGGCTTGGACAAGCTTAAAATTGTCCTGAATAAAGTGCCCTCTAATGAACGTGTTTTGCCTAGACCAACTAGGTTTTATTTTACCCTGTTGATATGTAGAACTATAGAACAATCGTCCCAATATCTGCTTTGCATTTTCTACAACACTTGACACCATACTCTTGATCCCACTAAACAAATCATTTAGACAACTGCCAGTGCATATCTGATCTTCAGAACAAAAGAGCAAGAGGTAATAAAGCTGCCACCATTAGCATCAATCCTTTCCTTCCTCACTATCATGCTCTCCATTGCACTCTTCCTCACAACCATGGGTCCTCTGCCATGGTCGGTCATCGGCAACCTGAACCTCATCGGTGCACTCCCACACCACCATCAGCAGGTACATCTTATACAACTACTACAACATTTCATCATCTCTGGTAGGTCAAGATGTTCATTCAGATCAAAGCAGCTCACACAGCGCACGAGCACGTCTGGGTGGAGGAAATCCATTCCATGTTGTGTGACCTATGGGTGGCATCGTCGTCATCAATCGTCCCCACTGGAACACGGTGAAACTCAGAGACCACCACCTTACTATGGTATGGTGAGCCTCAACGTGATCTCCCGCCTGTTGTTGTTGGGAAAGAAGTATAGTACGGAGAGCCTAGAATTTTCATTCCAAATTAAAGGATGTAATTTGGAGAGCAAACAAGCAGGATCTCATCGTAGACGGTGACCGTTGAGTGGGCCACATGCCGGAGCTCCTTCTGAATTATAATAATGTCCCAGGCAAAGCCACACCGAGGAGCTAGATCGCCTGGTCGTGGAGGTGAACATCCCGAGCCTCCCGTACCTGGACACCATCCTGAAGGAGACGACGTATTCCACGCATATCCAGGGAGCTAGGTGCTAAGCGAGCGGTGACCCACCGGTGGGTCACCGCTCGCTTAGCACCTAGCTCCCTGGATATGCGTGGAATACGTCGTCTCCTTCAGGATGGTGTCCAGGTACGGGAGGCTCGGGATGTTCACCTCCACGACCAGGCGATCTAGCTCCTCGGTGTGGCTTTGCCTGGGACATTATTATAATTCAGAAGGAGCTCCGGCATGTGGCCCACTCAACGGTCACCGTCTACGATGAGATCCTGCTTGTTTGCTCTCCAAATTACATCCTTTAATTTGGAATGAAAATTCTAGGCTCTCCGTACTATACTTCTTTCCCAACAACAACAGGCGGGAGATCACGTTGAGGCTCACCATACCATAGTAAGGTGGTGGTCTCTGAGTTTCACCGTGTTCCAGTGGGGACGATTGATGACGACGATGCCACCCATAGGTCACACAACATGGAATGGATTTCCTCCACCCAGACGTGCTCGTGCGCTGTGTGAGCTGCTTTGATCTGAATGAACATCTTGACCTACCAGAGATGATGAAATGTTGTAGTAGTTGTATAAGATGTACCTGCTGATGGTGGTGTGGGAGTGCACCGATGAGGTTCAGGTTGCCGATGACCGACCATGGCAGAGGACCCATGGTTGTGAGGAAGAGTGCAATGGAGAGCATGATAGTGAGGAAGGAAAGGATTGATGCTAATGGTGGCAGCTTTATTACCTCTTGCTCTTTTGTTCTGAAGATCAGATATGCACTGGCAGTTGTCTAAATGATTTGTTTAGTGGGATCAAGAGTATGGTGTCAAGTGTTGTAGAAAATGCAAAGCAGATATTGGGACGATTGTTCTATAGTTCTACATATCAACAGGGTAAAATAAAACCTAGTTGGTCTAGGCAAAACACGTTCATTAGAGGGCACTTTATTCAGGACAATTTTAAGCTTGTCCAAGCCTCGACAAAGCTATTTCACGCATGGAAATGTGTTTGCCTTCTCTTGAAGATCCACGTTGCAAGGGCATTGGATTCGGTGGCGTGGCCCTTCCTACTTGAAATCATTGAGCATGTGGGATTCTCCAGGCTTTGGAGGAATTGGACTTCCATCCTTCTTTCTATGGCCAGTACACGAGTAATGTTGAACGGTGACCCGAGAGAGAAAATCTACCATGCCCACGGTCTGTGGAAAGGCGACCCGTTGTCACCTATGCTCTTCATTCTAGTTATGGAAGTGCTAAATTCCCTAATCCATAAAGCAGATGGTTGGTCGCTGCTACAACCTCTCAGGGTTCGTCCAATTTCACATCATGAATCCTTCTACGCTGACGACCTTGTGATGTTCATCTCGCCGTCAACCCAAGATCTCCACGTAACCCACAACATTCTGTCTCTCTTTGAGGACTCCTCCGGCCTTGGATGCAACATGGCCAAATGCCAAATGGCTCCGATCAGATGTAGTGATGACCAAGTAGCTCTGGTAACAAGCCTATTCCCTTGTCAAAAGGTTGATTTTCCGATCAAATACCCGGGGATCCCGCTGTCTGTCATGAGGTTGCCAGAATCAGCCCTTCAACCACTACTGGATTGTGTAGCAGACAAGCTCCCATCTTGGAAGGGAAGGTTGATGCATCGTAGCAGCAGGTTAACCCTGATCAAAACAACCATGTCGGTTGTGCCGGTCTACACTTCAATCAACATTGGCTTACCTCCATGGCTAATGAAAGCTTCCTAAAAGATTATGTGGGTCTTCCTATGGACGGGAACAGACATGGTTCAAAGTGGGAGGTGTATGGTCGCATGGAGCCGTATCCAAAGACCATTACAGTTGGGCGGCCTAGGGGTCAAGGACTTGCGCTTCCTAAGGGTAGCCTTGCATGCACGATGGCTTTGGCTCCACCGAACAGATCCTGATCACGCATGGACTTCGCTATCGTGTACTGAAGATAGCCCCACCAAGGCCCTTTTCAATGCCTCAATTCAATTCATGCTAGGGGATGGATCAACCTTCCTCTTCTGGTTAGACCCTTGGCTGGGGGTGGCATCTGGCAGACCTTGCTCTAGACATGGTAACTGCGGTGTCGACCCGCAGTCAGAAATGGCACACCGTGGCATCAACACTCAAGAACAATGCTTGGATCCAAGACATCACCAAAGCACTCACGATACCGGTTATAATCTAATACATTGACATTTGGCATCAACTCCAGGAAGTGGAGCTCACCTCGGACAACTCAGATAAGCTTCTATGGCATTGGGAATATTTAGACTTATACTCCTGCTCTTCGGCATACGCTGCTCTATTCAACGGACAAATTGCCATACAAGGTGCTCCTCAGCTCTGGAAAACTCGGCCTCCAAACAAGTGTCATTTTTTTGTATGGCTAATGTTTCTTGAAAGATGCTGGACCACGGAAAGGTTACACCATCATAGCCTCAGTTCAACTGACGAGTGTGCCCTATGCTCTCAAGATTCAGAGCAAATTGACCATCTTCTCCTGCAGTGTGCATACTCACGGGAAGTCTGGTACAAGGTGCTTCGGCGTTGTGGATGGAAAACTCTATCATCAGCTCCTCATGATCACTTCACCGAGTGGTGGCCTTTGACTCCCTAACTATATGTGTGGTATGGAGTCTATGATTATAGAGGAATGAATGAATGAATGAATGAATGGGTGTTCTGACAGTCGTGCTCAAACTCATCTAGGTTAACTGACAATATATGGGCCTTGATTGAGCTTTGGTGTCGAGCTAAGTTGTTAGTCAAGTTGAGCTAAGTTGTTAGTCAAGTCACAGCTAGAGCATGAGTAGTAGAGTTTTGTAACCCGGTCATGTTGCCTCCGAGCGAGGCGATGTACAACTCTCTCTTCTTATTTAATCTAGAATGTGCACATGCACGATCTTGGAAAAAAACTAATTGGTCTACGAATACATGAACAGAATGATAGAAGCACTTGTATAAATCATTGCTCATTGTTTCTCCTTCCTCCTTCACAAGGCAAAGAAGAAATTCTATGGTACTGCAGCTTTTGTTATGGTAGAACGAACTCAAGGAGAGGGCGATTATGGCTGGGCTGCAACAAGGTGAGACGGGCCTCTCTGATTCTATATCTACAGCCAATTGTGGGTTGGCTTATAAATTGGATCAAAGTACCATACCCATAAAATTCTAGTTTGTCCCCTTCAGTTTTTCCAATCCCCTGCTGTTGTTGTGCCACAGACTCCCAGATCTTGTCGACAAACGGCACCTCTCTGTCCCATGTTGGCGCTGGCTAATATTTCTCGTCCTTGACAAATAATCCACCGACTCACTTTGTCCCCAGGTGCAGCCGTCCATGTCTGATGCCTGACAAGCGAGCTAGCTAGTGGGTTCTCCTCCTCAAAATTATAAGCCGAAAAACAACAAATACGAGGGTACACTTGTCGATCCGCTAGTTTATATGTACTCCACTAGACTCTACCACTATATGGTCCATCTCCTTATCTAGAGTTTTAAAATTATTGTAGTTGGTTTTTTAGTTAGGTTTTTTATCATTTATCTTATTCAAATATTTTAAAATATTATTAAATATTTTGTTATGATTTGTTTTATCACTAAAAAATTGAAACCGGACTTATAATTTAGTATATCTAAACTAATATTATAAACAACAAGAATAATCAAACCATAACTAAAAAGTCAATGACGACAACTATTTAAGAATGCAGAGAATATGTATTTATAAGGGCACTCCAAGCAAAGATCATGTGCATCTCTCCTTCCAAACACAAACTAAAGAAAGTCACAACAGACACATGCAGCACTGCACCATCATGCACCATTATACATCTTGAGGAAAGCTTCCCCCGTGTCGCACCCTAGGGCGACTCCAATCCTAACGCCGTCATCACCCCACCTCCTCATCCTCGCCATGTCGCCACCGGAGTTGATCGACGGCACAACCCATAGGGCTGGCAAGGATGGCAGCAGCATGGCCCTCGTCCACTCCTCACGTGGCGGTCGCCCGGGCCGGGGTGAGGAACCGTCGAGGCAAGGCGAGCTCAATGGTGCACAATGACCTGATCTGTGCAGGCAGTCATCCCTCGGCGGCCACATGGGTGGATTTGCTCGATTTGCTCGTCCTTGACCGCCCCCCTCCCCACCCCTTGCCATTGGGGGCCCAGATCTAGGGCGCAGGCGACGTCCTCGTCGGTTGCCGATGGTGGATCTACGCCTTGGGTGGTCGTGCAGGTAGCTTAGGGCATCCCATCGGTGTGGCGGCGATAGCCCCTCCTTGGGAGTGGCTACGGCGTGCCACCGGGCTTCAACATGGTGATGCAAGGCCCTCCTCGTGGCAGCACAGTGGGCCCCTATGGTGGGGGTGTGCGTGTTGCAGACCGGCAGCTGGCTCCTCCTTTGAAGGTTGACAGTTTCACAACTTCTTCGACCTCCATGGCGGCAGGCGGCGTGGCGCAACGAGTTGGTGTTCCCCAGGCTTCGGCAGTGAGCAATGGTCGGTGTCGTGGAAGTTATCACGGAGAGCCCTGGTGGCGTGTTCGTCATCAGGGATTGGTTAAGGTTCCTTATGTCCTCCATAGTCGTCGGTTGCAGGCTCATTGGTGATTGCCATTGTCTCCTTGCTTGAGCTAGGTCTTCATCTTCAGGTCGATGCTCCATTAGGCAGTGCCCCTGCTGGTCTTGTGGTTTCTTTGTATTGCTCTGTGTCAGTAGTTTGGTTGTAACAAATTGTCTTCTTACTTAATATGAAACCAGGCTGGCTAGGCCCCGCAACATACTTAGCTTCTAGACCTGGCTGGCTAGGTGTCCCTATTGCTCAACCATGCATGTGCTCAACTTGTTGTTGGTGAATCAGCTGGACAATACAAGGGGTATACTTGTCGATCCACTAGTTTATACTCCACTAGACTCTACCACTATATGGTCCATCTCCTTATCTAGAGTTTTTAAATTGTTGTCGTGGGGTTTTTAGTTATGTTTTTTTACCATTTATCTTATTCAAATATTATTAAATATATTGTTATGTTTTATTTTATAAAATTGAAACCGGACTTATAATTTTGTATATCTAAACTAATATTATGAACAAGAAGAAGAATCAAATCGTAACTAAAAAATCAAAGACGACAGCTATTTAAGAATGGAGAGAATATATATTTCTAAGGGCACTCCAAGAAAAGATCATGTGCATCTCTCCTTCCAAATACAAACTAAAGAAAGCCACAAGAGACACATGTGGCACTGCACCATAACACACCACTATACATCTTGAGGAAAGCTTCCCTGCATCGCTCCCTAGGGCGAATTCGTGGCAACTCCAATACTAACGCTGTCGTCACCCCACCTCCTCCTCCTCGCCATGTCGCCGTCGGAGTCAACCGCCGACACAACCCACAGGGCCG
>VSTD030003730.1:0-10706 GCA_008808055.3 Sporobolus alterniflorus | reverse complement strand
AACAGAAGATTCTGATCTACAGGACATTGATTTTTTTCACCTAGCTGCAGGTACAAGTGCAACTAACACTTTTGTTATGTTCATCAAATTTTTTTTGAAAAAGTGGTCAGAGCTCTGCCATTCATTAAGAAAAAAAATAAGAATTACAGCCTAAGGGTACAAAAGTCTAATCCGAACAAGCCCGGACAGCAAGCACCAACAACCAGGTTACTTTCCATAACATCAGGTGGGAAGATTTCTCACTGAAATCCCCATGATCACCCCCATCACCGAAGGTAAGCCGGACCACACAAACACACCATCTAAGGACCCAAAAGCCAGGAGATAAACAGCAACACGAACAAACGAACCCGAACACATCATCCAGGAGGGCAGGAATGAGGCACCTAGAGCAAAATACAATGCAAAGAAAGAACAGGACACTGGAGAAACTATCCGGAGTTGCTGCAGAACAAAGCTTGAAGTTGGCTTGAATTTGATGCTCCTCAACCTGGAAGGTCCTTCACAGAGCAAGAAACACAACACCTACTCCTTCACGAGCTGGAGTAAGAACATCGAAGCCTGAACCCACATTCAGCAAAAGAGACATCCCTGAGCAAACCCTGAGAAACCGAGAGAAACTAGCCTAAAAACTAGATTAGCAGCGCTGCAACCACCTGGATTGTGAAAAGCAACTGAACAAGGGGACTATGAGAACTGCCTGGCTTGCGAGGAGGTGTTCAATTGCTCCTGAAGGTGAACCATAACATGAGGCACTGATTGCTCCTTGTTCACAAAAATTCTTCTGTTCCTTTCCTTCTAGAGCTGCCACAAAAAAAAGAAAAGAATACCCGACTTTTCCATCTTTTGCTTCTTTGCACCAGAAGAAAGAAGAGTTCTAACCCATTGAATTGGTCCACTAGATGCATTAAGCTGAGCAAAAACAGGCAAATTGTACAGGTTTGCAACCCAGTTCCACAAAGCCTCAGTGTAGTTGCATTCTGTTAATAGATGTTGTGCATTTTCAGATTGACAGTAGCACAGGGAACAGAGTGGATTACATGGCCAATGTTTTTTTTTTGCAAAGTTGTCAGCTGTTGGGGCCTTGTTGTGCATTACCAACCAAGCAAAAAATTTGCACTTAGGCTCTGTTACTACCTGCCAGATGTTGGAAGCTGGGAAGGATGTGGTAGCCCCTTTGAATTGACAATCATAGGCAGATGCTACTGTGTACTTTCCATCTCGTGCCCATTTCCAAATTATTTTGTCACTCTAATCTGTGAGGGTAACAGTTGACAGAGCTAGGTATAGGAGAACAAATTCCTCAAGCAGTAGAGGAGTGTTGACTTCCTTTATATTTCTAATCCATCTGTGGTTCTCCAGTTCAGTGTGGACACATCTATTTTTGAATCTTGCTGAATTGTATAGCCCAGGGGCAATGTCCTTGGGGGTTGCTCCATTTAGCCATCTTGCTTCCCCAAAAGGGGTATTTCTACTATTACCAATGAGGATGTAAGTAGAATTGTAAAACATGGCCCTGTCGGCATTGAACTTTCATGAGGTGCTTTCAATGCCTATCAGTTATGTCCCACCTATGCTAGAGCCAGCACATTCTGAGAGTTATGCTGAACTTTTCAATGTCCTTAATGCTAAGGCCACCAAATTTCCTTGGTCTGGTGCAGGTTGACCAGTTCACTAGACAGTGCCCCCCTTAAACTGATCATGATTATGTCCTTTCCACAAAAAGGCTCTTCTAAATTTGTCAATGGCATGTATCATCCACTTGTGAGGTTTGAAAGCAGTTATGAAGTAGGTAACCATTGCTGAAAGAGCTGTCTTAACCAACAACTCCCTTCCAGGGTAAGACATATGATTTTTTTCCATCCTGGGAGCCTATTGGCTATTTTCTGAACATAAGGTTGTATTGCTGATTTTGGTGGTTTTTTGATACTCAAGGGGAGTCCTAGGTAAATGCATGGGAAGGAGGATATTGCTCTCTCGGCCACTCCCAAGAACTGCAGATTGACATGGTCACACTGAATAGGGTAGTATTGTGTCTTAGACATATTGGTCATGAGGCCACTAGCCCGAGCAAAAATCTGTAGAATACAATCAGTGATCTACAGTTCTTGTTCATTTGAATGGACAAACACAACAGCATCATCTGCATACATGGAAACCCTAAAAGCATCACAAGCTGGGCTCAACTTTTGGAGGAGGTGGTTTTGTTGTGCCTTTTGGAAGAGCAGGTTCAGAGGCTCCATGGCCAGTAGAAAAAGCATGGGCGACAGGGGGTCCCCTTGTCTGACCCCCCTACAGTGAAGTATTCTCTTCCCTGGTTCTCCGTTTAGCAGCACAGTCGGAGTGGTGGTGCACCAAAGAGAGGAGATCCAGTTTCTCCAAGTTTGCCCAAAACCAAGATGAGACATGACCGCCCAACAAGTAAGGCCAGTTAATAGTGTCGAAGGCTTTTGAGATATTCAATTTTATGAAGAGTGCATGATTCTTTTTCTTGTGCAAATCTCTGATGACTCCTTGGACATACATGAAGCTATCTTGAATGCATCTTGACTTGATGAAGTCAGTTTGATTGTTGGAGACCAGCTAGTGTAATTCTGGGCTTAATCTGTCAGCAAGGATTTTAGTCACTATTTTTGCAAAGCTATGGGTTAGGCTGATAGGTCTAAAATCAGAAACTCTTTGAGGGTTTGGCTTCTTTGGGATGAGGATAATGAAGGCCTGGTTGAGCAGATGAAGCCTTTACTGATTCATGGAGAAGAATTGGTTTACTGCCAACATCAGTTCCTGTTTGATAATGCCCCAGCAAAGAGAGAAAAAACCCCCAATAAAACCATCTGGTCCTGGGCCCTTTTCCTTGGGTGCTTCTTTGATCACTTGCTGTAATTCCTGCTCAGTAACCGGCACTTCCAGGTGCTGCAGTGACCTAGGCTGCCAGCCAAGATTGGACAGGTTGAGGGAGCAACTCTTGGGTTCATAGGACCCAATGTGTTGTTGGAAGTGCTAAAAATTACATTATGTTTATCCTCCTGGGAAGTAACCATTCCCTGTTCTAGCTACAGGGAATGAATGAAGTTCTTTTTCTTTCTCACATTCGCCATGATCTGAAAAAATCTAGTGTTTGCATCTCCCTTCCTTAACCAGGTGAGCCTAGATATTTGTCTTGCTCTACTTTTTTGGATTGCAGCCAGACACAAAAGTCTGACTTTTAGTAGCTTGATAAGATCAATTTCCCTTGGGGTTAGGTGTCTGTCTTCTTGAGCCCTTTCCAGCTGATCAATGACCTCCCTGCATATGGCCATGACCAACTTTCCTTGTGGAAGCAGAGTCTTAGACCATTTCCTCAAAGCTTTTGCTGATTTGGAAAGCTTTATGTGCAGTACCTCAAGAGCATTGTAGCTAGAAGGTACCCTTTTATTCTAGGCAGCCTGGACACATTCCAAGAACCCTGGCATATTAACCCAATGTGCCTCAAATCTAAACCTAGGAGTGGCGGGTGGTGAGCATAGGGTTGTTAGTAGCAGAGGACAATGGTCTGAAATTGAAGAGGATAGGGGCTGTAGAATAGGATTTGCAAATCGTTGTTCCCAAGCAGTGGTGCAGAAAGCTCTGCCTATTTTTGTCAGGGTTGGATTAGCTTGATTATTTGTCCATATAAATCTTCTGCCCATCAGCTCCAGCTCTTTAACTTGGAGATGGTTCAGGGCTCTTCGAAATCTCAGCATTAGTCTTCTATTGAGCCTTCCATTGTTCTTGTCTTGATCCCAATAAATGAGATTGAAATCTCCAATCAACAACCGGTGTGACATGACAAACTGCTTAAGTCTCTTGAGTTCCCTAATGAACATATTTTTCTCCAATTCACCTTGGGGGCCATAAACCCTAGAAATGGTCCAAGAGAAATTGCATCTGGGATCTGTTACTGTGGCTGAAATGGTGTTCTCAGAAATTTGTGACTGATGCAGTGAGCACACAGAGGCACGAGATGCAATTAGGACTCCTCCTATGGTACCATTTGCTGGCAGGAAGCAGAAGCTATCCTCATAATCATTCCCTAAAATATTACTGATGTCATGGATGCTAATGGTGGACAACTTGGTCTCCTGGAGACAAATAATATTAGGCCTGACAGAGGTTACTATTTGCCTGACATCTTCTTGCCTAGCAGTGTTGTTCAGACCCCAAACATTCTAGGACATGATGTTGAATTGTCTAATTAAGGGATCCATAAAGAAACCAAAAGCACAATAAAGCAAGAAGCATGGGAACATACATCATAGAATTGTCTAATTAAGGGATCCATAAAGAAACCAAAAGCGCAATAAAGCAAGGAGCATGGGAACATACATCATAGATCAACAGAATAGACCGAACAAGCCACATGACAACGGAATATAAGATCAGCAACAACGAGGAATGACTAAGGACTGAAGTTTGGAAGCTTTCCATCTGTAGTGGGAAGTGGTAATAGGTAGTGAGCAACATCAGAAAACACAAAAGCTGCTTTGGAGACCTAGTGGATTCATGTTGTGGATCCATTGGCAGTTGTAGACCCCACCTTGGCTACTTCTTTTCATGTCTGATCCCCTCCTTAACTGTGTATTGGGTTTTTGGTTTATCTATCTTCTTCTTCTTCTTCTTCTTCTCTTTCTTCTTCTTTTTCTTTTCAACCGTCACTTCAGAAAGCTTGATAATGGCTTCTAAGGACTCTTCTGACAATGGCTGCTTGTACATGTCTAGGTATTGTTGGAGGGTCCTGCTGTAAAGCTACTTTTCTTCTTCCACTATTCCACACTTCTTGACCTTTGTGTCCTTGACCTTCAGCCTAGGGCTCTTCCTCAAGACCTCCTGCTCTTTATCCATTGTCATGGCCTTATGGCTCTTGTCACCTATTTTTTGCTTAGGAGTCTGGAAAATGAAAGAGGACATGGGCTCTGTACTGGCTTGCTTGAACATCAGCAGAAGCTCATGTAAGTCCTTGCCTTGCTACTGACTAGATCGATCAATTTGATGTGGGCTATGATCTGCAAAGGCTTCAACAGATCCCTGAAAGTCAGCATGGATAGTGTTCTGTTGTAGGGTGGTTTGATCCATCTGGTGTAGGTTGTGTCTAGCGGTCTGAGCAGAGACTTCCCCGGGAGCTTCATTGTCAGCCTGTGCCATGTGGAGTTATTCTCTGTAGCTACTTCCAGTAGAGTCTGAACCGCTGGACACTCCTGATTTAGAGAGAATTGAGTGGTTCTGATCAATGAGGGGGATGATCTTCACAGAGGGCTCTCTCTCTCTCTCTCTCTGCCCCCTCAGACACTACCTTGGGAATGAAACTATGGTCAACTGGTTGGGTCAGATGGTTCTGAGTAGCATCTAGCCTCGAATAAAGGATGGTGTTCTGCTGAGCAAGATCAGGCAGAGGTTGGGGGATGATCTCTATCACTTCAGAGCACTGGTGGGTGATATGGTGGGCCTGAGCCCCCTCAAGGTGGGGGGGGGGTAATAACTATGACATCAGAAGTGTTGAATAGCTCATGACTACTATTGTACAGCTGTTGGTGTGATGAATCCCACTGGGCATCCTGCAAGCTCCTATCATTCTCCTTGTTACCTGGTGGGGACATTTCAGGTTGTGGCGCCCTTCTACCACGAGATGATTCCCCTGCAAACCAACCACTACCATGGCCCTCCACAGCTCTGTTTTTGGGTCTACCCCTCCCATCAATCCATCTTGTTACTCTTCCCATAAAGCCATGTGACCTCAAACGTTTCTGGTTTCTGTTATTGCCATCATCATCTTCAAAGCACCACCTAGGTTCAGACTGAGGACCACAATATCTTGTTGGTAGCATTAGCTTATCTTCAACAATTTCGCCACCTGGCTTACCCAAGTGCCAGACGAATTCCCTCCACGAAACCTTTCCATCAGCTAAAAGCTCCTCCCTAGGATAGTGGTAGAACATGAGATCCTCCACTACTTCGATGTGAATCAAGATCTTGAAAACATTGGCATTCTTGACCCCTCGAGGCTTGACAAAGTGAATTTGTGCAGCACTGAAAGGGTCCACTTCAAAGTTGGTCATAGTGAGGAAGACGATGTGTGGAATGTTCGAGGGATCTTTGCTGAACGCCCAGCACCGAAAGGCTCATTGATCAATCTTCTTCCAGGTGCATTCTTCAACATGATGAATGATAGCTTCATCTCCTAGAATTTTATCAGTCACATGCCAAGACCAAGCATGCTGGGAGATTCCTTCTATGACCAGCTTGACATGATACAGAATTATAGCTCTATCCCCGAACTCATCTAACTCCCAAGCCTTAAACCGCAACTCCATAGGGCCATCGAAGAGCCTCCCAGCAGCAAAGACTAAATATCGCGCCCTTTTGTCAGAGAAAATGATAATGAAAGGATATGGATAGTTTCGGTAGGCATAGAGTTCGTGCTTACAGATGCCAAAATGATGCAGAATGAGGTCTTTTAGCTCTTTACTAGATCGTAAACCAAGCGACCCTTCTTCCTTGACAATCAGCGCGTAGTTGGCGAGGAGGTGCTGCCTATCATCCATCTCCTTGGAAGATGCTGCCACCTTGAATGCCACCCTCGGCCTGAAACGAGGGTTGCCAAGGAAGTTGATGGCACTCCCACCGCTATGAGGAAGCTCCATTCCCCTCTCCCTTGTTGGCCTACCGCCCCGCCTCTACGCACCAGCGAAAGCAGAGCCAAAGGAGCGACGCCTCTCCATCGAAGAAGCCGAAGAAATAGGAGGATTTAGATGAGGAGAGGGATTGCAAATGCGGTTGGCGTGTAGTGTTTGGAACTGGAGGTTGCTGTGCGACCAAATGGGAGGGAAGAGGTTTACGGTGTGCCCTGCTTTTGCAGGAGGCAGATGTATGCCCAAAAGATTTGCAAATTCAGCGTCAAGTTGGGTCCCTGCAGTGAGCGACATGATGGTCTCAAGTGAGGCAATTAAAACATCTCCCCCGCATTCTCTGTTTGAACAAAAAACTCCTCGGGTTGACAGCGGGGCGAGGCAACGGCGAAAGGTGTTGCCTCTCCTTCCTCCACAAAAACTTCTTTCGTACAAGATGCCACTGTTGCTGGCATGCGGCTTTCCTAGTCGTGCGCTTTGGAATGACCTCAATCTGCCCCGACGGACAGGGAGAAAGATAGCTCTGGCGTAAAATCAGTTCGGCAGGATTTCTCTTTAGAATGGGAATTGGACTAGGCCGACTAAGGTGAGACAAAGGCCCAAGGCCTGGAGCAAACCGGTCCACCTCACAGGGGGGGGGGGACAATCACCATGGAAGAAGACAACGGGCGAGGAGGCCAAGAACCGTACCTCTCGACGCCCGCGGCCATGCTCCAGCGCTTGGTCTGCTCCCGGTGTAGAGCACTTCTGTCAGGATCCCTGCTTGACCACCTCAGCAAAAGATCTGCCCATGGTGATCGGAATTGACCGCCTCCAATCACAGAACCCAACAGCCCCTTGCCGTGAGGAGGTAGTGGGACACACCGTCGAAAACTTGTTGCACACCGCTACACAACATCAGCTTCGTCATTGCTGCAGACCGCTACTCGAACATCAGCTTCTACATCTGGATCTGGGCGGAGCTCGGGCGGGTGGCCCCCATCCTGTCCACCAGCCGCCCGCAAGAGCTTGGAATCAGCACCGGGGGAAGCGGAAGTGGGGATCTGAGGGTAAGGGGGAGGCACTGGGTTGCAGATGAGTGTGGATGTTCGTCAAATTTTTGAAACACATTTGTCAGCATGCCTCGTACGGCTCGCTTTCATAGAATACACATGGCACATACCCAACTGGCGGCACACAAATCGTAGAGGTGGTATGGTACGAGTACATGCATAGTATAATACACATGACACATAATAAACCGTTGGGCCGTGGATGATGTGGAGAAATCTGGCGAAAAATGAAAAACTTATTTTGGTGTGACAAGGATGCTTGCCCAACATAGAAATTAATTGCGTGGAAAACTGCACTGGTCGCTTTCCTGTCCATGCATTTTTCATGTTTTGTTAAAGTGAAGATCGATACATCTATAATCTTTATTTTGAAGGAGCAAATAAGCCTGATTACTACTTAAAGTAGCAATACGAGAAAGCGCATAGATAGAAGTCTTCCGATACAGGTAGTTTAGCATTTCCTGCAAATTCTCATCCACAAAGAAATAATCAACTTTATTTTCCTTAATCCCTGTTCATTATAATCTAGGACAAGTTTTTCTCTAGAACTTTGGACGTATTTAACATGATGAATTAAACAGCACAATTTCAGTATGCATAACAGTGACGGTGATCCGTATCAAGGGAGGAACAAGCTAGAACTGGGTGTGTCCCCATCCGTACCACAGCGCCAAACAAGAAAATGCAATTTGCTACAGTAGTTTTTGAACCTGCCATCTTGGACCTCTCGGTAGTACTGTACGTACGATGCAAAGAAATTATGACCAGTTTCAAACGCACTGGAGTCGAGAAACTAACAAAGAACAAAATCCAAAGCTTCACCCCTCCCCAGCAGTTTTGGTCCTACACAGCACCACTACGCTATGCCTGAGGCTGACTCCAACGATGCCAACTATTTCTTTGCAGAAAAAATGATGAATGCCTTGCACTGGCTAAATGATCACATTTTTTCATGCCTCCAACCGGCAAGTCACTTAGGTCTTAGCCTTGATAGTTGGTTGATTTCCCACCAGCACTTGAAAAAGGCATCGACGATTTGGTGTGTGATGATTGATGAGAAATGAAATGCCCTGAGAGAGGACAACCATTTTTAGCTGCCCTCGTGATGCCCAGGCAAAATGCCTCCCCTGTTTGGCTGCTTTGTTGGAGATGATTTTAAGCATGCACAGTATGCTTGGCCATGTTCTTTTGCATTTGTATGAGGCGATGCCGTCTTTGAAGTCAGCCTGACGACAGAGTATTGGTTGGGAAGGCATAGATAGAGCCTCCTCTCTGCCAGCTTAATTAACCTACTAATTTGTTAGTCATGGAACTTCGGGAGAGTCTTTGGAACTGCAAATTATTGGTGCTTTAGTGGGGGCAGGTAGCTAGTCACTGGTAATAATCAAACGTATGTTCCTGTATAGGGGGTTTATTTTAAAATATAGGCGCCAACTGTGCATCCATCCATCAAGGAACCCATGGGAATTGTTTATAGATTTTAGTGTTGTGGACAACAATTATCCTATTTATTTTAATAAAAAATGAAAACATTTAGTCAGCCACCAGATCCCTCTCTAAGTTTTTTTATATATAAATAGTGTTCTAGCCGCGCAAATGCACGATCTGACATACTAGTTTAATAAACCTATAATCAAGCAGGCGTCAGGTTTCATTGTTCCTAGACCTCGTCGTGCAGATGCAGATAGATTCTCTGTCTGATTGTGTGTCTGTCTCTACAGTCTGTTAAGTTTCGTAAACAATGTGGAAAGCACATTCTTCGGGTGGTTAGGCTAGATCTCGTGGGCGTGTGCATCTCTCCCTCTTGGACCGTTCCGGCGGATTTGGCCTTGTTTGCTACTGTATTGCGTTGTTGTTTGGCGCTGTGGTCCACTGGTTCTTTCTATTCCTCAGCACAACATTTTATTTTGCATACACCGGGTTTGCGCCTGCAGTGTTAGTTGTTGCAATATTTAATCTGGCTCTTGCACAGTTCCACTCTGATCGAGAGGTACCATTTCTGTTAATCGGAGACTGTCCGTGTGTTCTTCTTCTTCGGTGCAATAGAGTGCGACCTTTTCCTAAACGATTTTGAGCTAGAGTAAGCTAAACCTCACAGCAGAAGCAATACACGGCACACTGTCAACAGGATTGATTAGCCACGTTTAATTACCAGAGCCCTCGTAAAGTACGGTTGGTCTCTATACTAGTATTTCTGCAGAGAAATACCATATATATAAAAAACTAATTAGAGCGGGTGTCCACGCACTCCATCCGTTCTCAAATGTTTGTCACGTTTGATTTTTTTTATATCAATTTTAATTATTTATTTTATTAAAACATTAAAGTTATAAAAAATCAAATATATAATTAAACTACTTTATGTAATAAAAGGCACGGGCTTAGGTATACCTGGCCAATGGTCTGTGTCGTGTCGTGTCGGCTCGGCCCGAGTCTGATTGACCTCGTGCCGTCCCACCCTCGGCCTAGGCATGACCCAATAATGGAATGGGTCGTGCGTGCCGACCCGCCGGGTTTGAGCGAGGCCCAGGCATAACCCAGTAGGCGTTACATGGATCGTGTCGAGCCAACTCAAGCTCAGATATACTTTTTATTTTTATTTTTTCTCCTAAAATTGTTTTAATAAAAACTTTTTTAATATCACTAAATTTAAAGGTTAAAAACATAATTTCACATTAAATATTAAAATTAAATTATTTTATACAATTTTTATTAGACGGGTCATGCCGGGTTGATCAGATTAGATTGTGCGTGACTAGCCCAACAGGCTGGGCTAGAAGCCGGGGACGAACCGGAGCCGGTCTCGGGCCGGTCCGGACCGGCCCAGGTAGCCTAGATGGCCAAGTATAGACTTAGGTGTCACACAAACGCCTATAGCAGTGTGTGGCACACAAAACTAATGAGTTGATGAAGCACAAAACATATATTTTTTTTGTGAAAAACAAAACATATAAATTAAGCGTGCTTACGGCGGTCGTCCGGCCGGTGACCTTGTTCTTTGCGTCCTTGCCGC